>NEWO01000164.1:1223040-1235997 GCA_003013225.1 Phalaenopsis aphrodite | reverse complement strand
CAGACATCTTTATAGTTTTTAAAATAATATTAAAGAGTTTAGTAAGACAAGGAACTCTTAAATGTTCTAAATAAATCCATACTTCAAGTAGAATATCATCAGGTCCTATTGATTTTTCACCATTGATTTTTTTTAAAGCTCCATCAACTTTCTTTTTAGTAATACGATGATTAAAATAAAAGTTTTATTATTATTAATGATATGAAGATCACTAAGGTCTATTGTATTTTCAGAAACTTCATCGACAAGTTTATCAAAACAGCTCACCCACACATGTTGAATATCTCTCCAAGAAAAATATTTTTTGATTTTCATCCTTAATACATTTTATTTGAATTAAATCATTACTTCACTTTTCTCTTTATTTGGCTAGATAATTCATATATTTTTCACTCTCTTTAGTATCTTATCTATTATAAAGAATACTAAAAACAAAATTCTTAGCGTCACAAATTCTTATCTTCAACTCCTTACAGGTCACCTTGTACTTTTCTCATTTCTCTAAGCTTTTACATTTAAATCAACTTCTTTAATATAGCTTCTTATATTTCATCTTTTTTGCGCATTATATTTATTTATAAAAAAATTTCCTTTTGATTTTCCAAATACATCGTTTGTCATTTGTTTAATAGTGTTTGTTATTTTATCCCATATAAAATTAACTTTTTCATGAACATCTCAAAACTTGAAATACTCGTTAAAATAATTTTATGTCTTTTAGCCCAATCTAATTTTTTTACAATGTATTATTGTATTCTTTATCTTACAACTCTTCATCATAAAATGCATAACTAATAATCGATATTGAGTACTTAAATTTTCGCTTAGATTGAACTTACAATCTTTACATTCTCAATGATCACTTTTTCTCATAAGAAATTAATCAGTTTGTATTTTATTAAATCAATTCTTATAAGTAATAATATGCTTATCTCCTTTCTTAAATTAATTATTAGCAATAATAAAATTATAAGTTTAAGCAAAATTTAATATAGTTCTATCTTCTTCATTAATGACTCCAAAACTATAGCCACCATGAATATTTTAAAAATTTTCTACCGCTCTATCAATATGTCCATTTAAATTTGCTTTAATAAAAATTCCTTTTTCAAGAGATATCATTTGTATTAGTTCTTCCAAGTCATTCCAAAATTTTTCTTTTGAACCTCTATCTAAACCTTCTTGATGCGCATAGCACTTATAAAATTAAAATTTTAATATCAGTAACAATCTTTGGGACTCCAATTTTATCTCCAATTCTATTAATTTTTACAATATTATCTTTCAAACACTTATCTATAATTACATATACATCATTTTTAGTGTGATTCCTACATGATTACTAAAGTTTAAAACATAAGCCATCAATTTTCTTAGTATTTTTTCCAACCCATTTAGTTTCTTGAATGCATATGATATTTATTTTCCTCTGTACCATAATATTTACTAATTTCATTAATTTACCAATGAGAGTACTTATATTTCAAGATACTATCATAATATTAGTTTCATGGACTAATTTTCTTTGCCCGCATCCTTCCATAACGTAGGAACTCTTGTTTATTTGACACTACATTCAGGTCTCAGTGTAGCGACCCTTAAACACTTTTCACCGTATTCAGATCCTATAACACATCGCTTCCAAAGGATGTTCTATCATTTGCACATTGATTTAAAGGATTTATGTCATGATTTTTCAATAAAATTTTTAGGTTGGTTGTCGGCTATCTAACGTAACCCTCAATTTTTGTATCTAGGGCTTGTGAATCGGAAATAACAGTGTCTATTGAAGCTAGTCCCAATCAACCTCAAAGATGATAATTATTTCATGTGGTGTTTATTGACCGCTTCCTTGGCTCCTATTAAAAAAAAAAAAAAACCCCTCCTTCGCAATTTATATAACCCTTAACTCAACTGTATCATCTGGAGTCTCCAGCACTTGAATTAACAAACAATAAGAAATTCTCCAATTGGCAAATGTTTGAATATATTATTCTTATATGGATGCTTAATAGACCTGAACATAATGTTGCTCTTACTGTCATATTTTAGGAGATTCTTAAAATGATGCGTATTTTTTAGTATTATACCTACCTTTAGGACAATAATGTCTCTTAGGTATTTACTCTCTATTTTGACATGTGGCCTGTACTATAGGGTAACAAGTCCATTCACTATTACTATATTGCCTTAAGGAACAAATGAGATGAACTTTTTCACTATCAGCCATTTACCATTGATCCCTCTAAATGGCAACAATAAAACAAGGAATCTTTTGTTGTTAAATTTTTTCTTTTTGTCTCCATTCGTCGTTGCAATTTATTCATGCTTAATTGATGGGACCACTTTGTTGTTATAAACATCTCCACTCACTCAAGTATTCTATGGTTACTAGGTTTATTGCTCCATTTACTTCTAATATCAAATAGACTGTTCTTGTTGGCAACATGAGGTAATTAGGGTAAGCATTGTTGTGGTGGCCATGATAGTTGAGGTCATAACTCTTTTCCACCTTGTCGGCTCTATTGAAGTACTAATGACTCATTCGACCATTATTGAGATTCAACTTGTCACCACTACTAACCTTTGCTGACTCAACTGGCACTCGTTCCAAGTATCTTTCTTCTTCAAAAAGAATATGACTCATCCTACAATACTACTAGCTAACCACCTCTACCTCTTATGCAATTTTATCTTTTAATTTAACTGTAAGTGTCATTTAGTATATCTTGGGTCTTATTTTGTGATGTCGCTTCCCATATAATGGGTAACCCACAATTATTTTTCATTCCATATGATGATTTTTTTTTCTGTCATTATTATTTGTATGTCATTCTCTTTAAAAGGTATCTATTCATCTCTTATATTTAATTTTAGACAATGTCGTATGTCTTCCCCACTTTTTCATTAACTTTTGTTTTTAAATTGGTATCCCAAATCTTACAAATGCTTCATAATTTTCTCTCTGCCAGTTTTTTTTTTTAAGATCTCATCACTGGGAATACAAGTCGTCAGTAAGAATATAAGTGGTGGTGTTGAAATTAGAGGGATTTAAAAAAAAAAAAAAGAATTAGAGGAATTTACTATCTCTTCGATGCTGTATCCATTTTCTTATCCTCCATCATATCCCTTTATCAAAGCTATTGTACATCTTGGCAACGTACATTATCTTATCCTCCGTCAGATCCCTTTATCAAAGTTATTGTCATTTTGGTCTTCCTCTGCCACACCATCTTCAAGGTTCACTAATATTTCCTCTACTTGTAAATTTTAATGAGAAACTTGTGAATGTAGTGAACACCATCGTGCCTCCTTTTGTGTCTATATCATTTCTTAATAATGCCCTTTTTGATTTGGTTCATTTTTATATCTGGGGTTGAAGCCTTGTGCCCACTCATCTGGGTTTTTGTTATTTCATTTCTTTTTTTGATTGATGACTATACCAAAGTTTAGTTAGGTATACCTATTAATGCTTTGGTCCAAAATATTCGTTGTTGTCAAGAAATAACAATTTAAGCTTTCACCTATCTCAAAATTCGTTACAGTGATAATGTTGTTAAATAAATGCAGTTACATTTCATTCCTGCTTTTGAATGTAATGTCACACATTAGTTATCATGTCCTTATACATCTCAATCAAAAGTTGTGGTTGAACATAAGTGGCGTCATATCCTGTGTTATTCATACCTTAAAATTTAATATTAATGCTCTACCATAACTTTGGAGAGATGCCTTAGTCAATTGTGGGTCATCCATATATATTTTTCCTCTTCTTTATCCACATACTTCTATTTTTCTTTAATTCATTGAGCTTTTATATTTGTTTTGTCGACACTATTTGTTATGAAAGTGATTAACTCGCCATTATACCTTTGTAAGTATTTTTTTGTCGCTATTATCATACTATAAAAAGTGATCATTATTATGATCTTCTTGCTATTCCATTATTATGATTTATTTCCACTTGCACCGATCTCTCTTTTGCTTTGTCTTTTTACATTACAGGTTTTAGTTGCCAGTCTCGCTTATCTCATTCTGGTTTGCCCCCCTTACATTTTGTCTACATATTTGGGCATCTGCCTACACTTTAAATGTCAGTTCTACATATCCTAATTTAAATGTCAGATCTGCATATTCTAATTGCCCTTTGGAATGTACAAGATATAATCTCTTATGTTGATGATTTGTCATTTTAGTTTCATCAGTTTATCTTTTCTCTCTATTATCTCTATTCCACTGAATTCTTGGTCTGTTGTAATTGGAAGAATGCAATGCATATTGAAACCAAGTCACTCCCCTCTGTTGGAGCAAAGTATATTTCATGTCACTCGGTTTTTACAGTTGAATTTTATCCAAATGGAATTATTAACCACTACAAAGCTAGATTGATAAAAAAATGCTACACACAAGTTTATAGCATTGACTTACTTTTTACTTGCATAATTCTATTCACCTTTTTTTCTATGGGCATTAATGGTGGACTTTATTCCACATAATGTCAGCAATGATTTTCCTTTTGGAGAGTTGTCAAAATATGCTTAAATGGAGCAACCTCTAAAGTGTGTTGCTTAGACTTTAGAAAAATATGTGTGTTGAAAACAAACTTATTATGTCTAGTTTGATAAATTCGATAAAATCTTCATTGATATTGGTCTTCAAAGTAGCTTGATCAATCACTTTATCTTCATTTCCCTTTTTTCTTTGGTATAATGGTCATTTTGCATATATTGATTACATTCTTTTCTCTGGAAATGATGCTTTTGGTTTGAGGAAATAAAGCATCTTAAAAATACTTTTTCTACTAATTATTTGAGGCATATAAATAATTTATAGTCATCAAACTTGCTTAATATTGAGACCATATTTTCTCTTTCAAAAGTAATATGCCACATAATAGCTTTGGGATGTTGAGTTTCCGAGGTGTAATCTGATTGACTCCCCTAGGAGACTCTACAGACATCCAGTTATGATGAAAGCTTTGAAGATGCTTCTTATTATTGACGTATGCTTGATTAGCTGATCCAATGATAATGGAAGTTTTGACGATACTTCTTATTATTGATGTATGGTTGATATGCTCGTCTATCTTACAATTCTTCCATTTGATACTTTTTCTGCTATGATATGATTGGTTAGCACAAGAAAATGCTAACTATCTTAAGAATTTTAGAATATATAGAAGGTCTGGGTGAAAAAGTTCGGTTCATCAAAATATGATCATTTAAAATTTAAAGCTTTTTTTTGGTGATAACTATGTTTAGATTCATTGATCGTCAAAGGTTAATTTAGGATATCATATTTTAGTGGAAGTAATATTTCATGAGGATTAAAAAGCAGTTCTTTTTGCTAGATCTAGTTTTGAAGTTGAATGTGAATTGTAAGGATCAAAACTTTAATAAATAATTTGGCTTTGCGGTAGTTTATCCTTGGTTCTTAATTATGATAATCATACCACAATTCACATTGTTAGCAAACTTTTTTTTCATGAAAAAACTAAATATTTTATAGTTGATTATTACTTCATTAGTGATGCAATTCTATTTATCTTCACTTCATATCTTTGGTGCAGAGTAATTAGTATAGTTTTGTAAAGGCTCTAGGATCTTTGCAGCTGGCAAGAACTCTTTCATATTTGTTCTCTAACTTGAGAAAGTGTATTATCTTAAAGTTGTTACCAAATTGGAAATATTTAAGTTTTCAATATTTTTTTCTTATCTTTGTAATATATCCTGAAATTTGAGGATATTCTTTTTTTTTTTTTTTTCCTCATTTTCACCTCTTGTAATTGTGTGTATATGGACAAATGTATCCGTGATTGAATCAATCAAGAAGTCTTAGTTGTCTCAGTACTGACATTCAAATGTTTTGACACAGGTTATCCAAGAGTGGCCAGGCTTACCTCATGGTGTCAAATTTGATCCCACTGATCATGAGCTTTTGTGGCATTTGATCGCTAAAGTTGGAAAATCAGGTGGAAGTCCTCATCCTTTCATAAATGAGTTTATCCCAACAGTCGAAGAGGATGATGGAATATGCTATACACATCCTCAGAAATTACCAGGTGACTGATTACCTGAAACCTCCTTTTTAATGTTGCATTTTACATTCATTTAAACAAGAAGTTTTTTTTCCTGTAATTTTTATTTCAGGAGTTAAAATGGATGGGAGTGTTACTCACTTTTTTCATAGAACGTTCAAGGCATACAACACTGGGACTCGCAAGCGTCGTAAGATAAACACCGAGGATCATGGGGATGTTCGCTGGCACAAAACAGGAAAGACAAAACCAGTGGTTTTAGATGGGGACCAACAGGGATGTAAAAAAATTATGGTTCTGTATGCCAATGCTGTCAAGGGAGGCAAAGCTGAGAAGACTAATTGGGTGATGCACCAGTACCACCTTGGCACTGGTGAGGACGAAAAAGATGGCGAATTCGTTGTCTCTAAAATATTTTATCAGCAACAGTTCAAACCATGTGAAAGAGGCAGAGTAGAACCAATCATTGAGAATGAAGAGACAGGTAGTGGAGAAATGGAAACTGTGATGTGTGCTGGATCTTCAACTCCTGATTATCATGGGGAAAACCAACATCTGATCAAAATCTCTGAGATCTCTGATCAGGCTGATCTTATCCAAGTAAACATATTTTCTGGCTTAACTTCTCTTTGTGCTATCTATGCCATTCTTCAGCCTCTTGCTGTTTTACATAATTGCAGACTTACTCAGCAGGAAACTAGCTTTCTTTTTACTAGCTCATTTGAAATGCACTTCTTTTTTTGTATTGTTTTTGAACTCTTGAAATAAATTAGAACAATGAATCCAAATTGAATAAATACATGATAAAATTTCAGGTTTAATTAAACTTAATAACTTGAATAAGTTAGTAGTTTCATATCGCTGCATTAAAAGATAGATGTAAGGACACTTTGTTTATCTTCATATGGATGGGCTATAGACAATACAATACTCCAGTGCAACTGTTCATCATGGCAACGATTTGTACGCTTCTCAAACATTTCTATAAGCTGTTTACTCAATTGGAAAATTATAGACTTTAGGGCAGGAAATTTTCTATTTAGTTTATTTATTTATATTTCTTATGAAGTTCTCCATTCGGTTGAAGCCTTAGAGATTCAGACTCTTTAGCTTGCTCTCTTGAATCTGTCTGCAGGTGACACCCAGTTTAAAATGCTCAACTTTAAGCATTATCCCATCAAATCTATTCAACCCTAATCTGAACATGTACGCCACAAATTCTTATCGAATAAGACATGCATATGTGACAAGGAAGTGATGCAGGACACTTGAGCTCGAGGGTTATTGATTCAGCTATAGTGATTAAATCATTGTAAATTTTGCAAAAGAAATATTGATTTATAGATCAAATACTAGCAATTACATAGAAATCACTAATTTTAGGTTAAAACTTGAAAATATGAAGAATCCAAAACCAATCTGAAAAAAATGATTAATTGATTCAAAGAAATCAGCGATAAACTCAAACAATGAAATTTAGTGAGTGATTCAATTTTTTCATCCATTTCGAAGTTTGGTTACGAATTTGATCAAAATTAGAACTCTTGTAACACCAATAAGAAAATATTTTAGCGAAACAAATTGATGGAAGAAAGAGGTTATGGAAGTGAAGAAAATTTAGGTCTCACACCCATATAATATCTTTCCGAATTGTTTATTGCATTTGCACCACAATAGAAGTCCTACATATAACCAAAAGAGCACTCTCTATTAGGCATGGATAAAGATAAAGATGCTGATGACGTTGGTCATATTATCCTTTATCAAAGGAATTCAATCTCATCTCTAATTATAGACTTTAAATTCATCAATACTAAAAAAAAATAATAGATATGCTCGGTGGATTGTATACTTCTAAGATTACAACTATTCTAAAACATGTACCAACCTTCAAAATATATCATTGAATTAACCTTATTGGGCTTCTTCAATCTTAAATTCTATGCATATTAATGTGCCTAGCTTTAAAAGAAAATGATTTTTTTTTATGTGCCTTGATTTTTGTTGAGAATTGGACCTTATTTAAGATTCTGTTGGTAAAAAAGGAATATTGAAGAAGTTTAGGGGTTTATTTGTTAAACATTTTAATATCCTAGTTATGCCCATGTTATGAATGAACAAATTAAGTTTTAGAGCAATTACTTATATATAGTATCTGAGCAAAACCCTACGACCACTGCCGCTATAGTACCGCGGTCTCTGTACGCTACAATCCCAGAGTTGCTTTCCCGACTAATCCCGAATTTATTTCGAGGGAAACATGGTTTCAGTGTGGTTCACATGAATAGAGATGGAGAGGCAGCTAAGCACAAACAGGATGTTGGGTCTTGATAGCCTGAAAGGAAGTAGCGAAAGAGTAAACAGGCGTGGAGCTGTGAACAGTGGGGCGAATTCGACACACAAGGGAGAGAGCCCGCAGTTTCGTGTGATTCCTGCGATGTAGGAAGTGCAAAAGTCTTCGATTAGACATGAGGAGGCGAAAGGATTCTAGCTTTAGTTGAGTTGGGCTCATGAAACTGAGAAGGATCTAGGGCATACGTGTAACTGAGGCTTCGTGCAACCAAGAGCGAAAGGAGCAGGATAGTGAAGTTGCGGGCTAGTTTGCGAGCGTGTAGGCTTTGGCGGGCTGATTTGTGCTCGAGGCAGGAAGTAACAAGTGAAGTTTCAGCTCTTTAGGATTTGAGGAACGCTAGGGTAATTTTGTATGAGGATAAGAAGGAAGTCGAGTGTGATCTAGATTTGGATCCTTATGATTAAGGATATCAGGAGAAGGAGATGGTGCATGAGGTAAAGGATTGGAGCTTCTGGGTAAGATAGATCTTGAGATTCTGAAGGTCCTGATTTGGTTCATACAGGAAGCTAACATCTCGACGGAAGTCATTAGCTCAACAAAGGTACTTTTGATCCATGCTCTTGCCTCTATTTCCACAACAAGATCATTGGAATAGATAGTAGATTTTGGTGCATCTCGACATGTGACACGTATTGCTAGAAAGTTTTCTTTATGTACTCTACTAGCAGAACCAGAGAGCATCTAAGTTGTTGATATTACAACAAAGCCTGAAGTTGATAAGGGTACAGTGAGGGGTATTAATTATATGATTTTGTCCAATATTTTGCATGTTCTTTTTCTAGTGAATCTTTTATTCATTAGTGACATTATTTTCCAACTAAAATATGTTGTTTCTTTTGATATTCTTTTGGTGATTTTTAGAGAGAAATGGATGGGTCGGACATTTGGGATTGGAAGGTGGAATAGTGGATTTGGGTACTTGGACCGGGAGAGGATAGACTCAGCTTTAACATCCATGATAGTGAATGTATTTCTTCAAGGTGAGTTAATGGATGAGGTATATATGGAGGTACCACCAGAATTCAGTATAATCCAAACAGTGGGCAATGTGTGTAGTCTTAAGAAGTCATTGACACGGGAGCTTTTTTCGGGTCGCGACACTGTAGCTGCTACAGTACCGCGGCCCAAATTTCCTCTCCTTTCCTTTTTCTTTTTCCTCTCCCTTCCTTTCCTTTTCTATGATTCTTCTATTTTATTTCCTACCATTTTTATGCCTGCCTTTTCTATATCTTTACTTTTCCATGAAATCTCATATTATAATTCATTGCTTATTATTTTACTTCCTTTTTATTCTATTTCCTGACTGAAAGCATTACCTAATATAAGTCTTAATCCCTCTTATATCTAGGGTTTGTTTTTTTCTAGGAAACTAGATTTGGACAAGTGTTGCCTTTGAGGCATTCTTCCTCTTCTGGGGCGGTATTTGACGGTGATAAAGTGCTCTGGTTGTAACTCTTCCGAGGTGATGACCGTCTCCAATGGTTCGGATGGTGCTCTGGCTGTATCTCGACTCAAAAGAGATATTTATCTTTTTGCAACCATTATTGGTGTCTGTGTTGTATCTTTATATTCGTGTTATTGTTTTGTTGCGTTTGTTTCCTCATTTGACGAGTCATGTTGTAATCATTGAAATTCAACAATAATATTATTATTTCTAATGTGACTTATGCTTCCTCCAATATCAGTCATTATATGGCTTGAAGCAGTCTCCTCGAGACTGGGTTGACAATTTTAGAAAGACTATAGTCGGCATAGGACATCGATAGATCAATGTTGGTCATATGGTGTTCTTTTTCAACATGAAGGTCACACCACTGTCCTTGTTGTTCATGTTAATGATATCATTGTCATTGGTGATGATGAGATGGAGATTACCCAACTAAATGTATGATTGGGCAATGAATTTGATGTGACAGATCTAGGATAACTTAGATACTTTCTTGAGATTGAAGTGACCTGTGGACCAGAGGGGATGGTCTTGTCTCTGAGAAAGTATGTACTAGATCTCCTTACTAAAACAAACATGTTGGGGTGCAAACTTGCATTCTCTTCACTTGATCAGAAGGCTAAGCTAAGTGCAGAGGAAGGAGAAATAATTGATCGTGAGAGGTACCAGAGATTGGTGAACCATCTAATCTATATGTCACACTCGACGCGAAATCTCTTTTGCAGTGAGAGTGGTTAGCCGCTGCATGCATGATCCAAGGAAGGGTCATATGATTCAGTGTATCAGATTCTGAGGTATATGAAGAATGCACCAGGGAAGGGGTTGATCTTCAAGAAGAATGGGCATGTGACATTGATGGTTTTTGTGATATTGACTGGGCGAGTTGTGCAGATGACAAAAGATTTACCTCAGAATATTGCATGCTCATTGGGGGCAACTTGGTCTCTTGGAAGAGCAAGAAATAGTGTGCAGTAGCCAGGTCAACAGCAGAGACAGAGGCAGGGCCATGACCTTATGATGTGGTTGAGAGCCTTGTGGATTGCGATCAAGGTGGACCATGGAACTCAAATGAAGCAGTGGTGCGACAACAAGTCAGCAATCAACATTGCCAACAACCTGATGCAACACGATAGCACCAAACATGTGGAGATTGATTGATTCTTCATCAAGGAAAAGCTAAATGATGAGCTACTTGAGCAATTCATGTATCTACTGGAGAGCAATTGGCTGACTGCCTCACTGAAGGATTTAGTTCCATAGATTTGTCTAGGTTATGTGACAAGATGGGCTTAGTGGACATCTTTTGCCCATCTTGAGGGAGAGTGTTGAGAATTTGACCTTATATAGGGTCTTATTGGTAAAAAGGGAATATTGAAGAAGTTTAGGGGTTTATTTATTTCTAAAACACTGTAATACCTTATTTAAGTCCTTGTTATGAATGAACATATTAAGTTTTACAACAATTACTTCTATAATTTTCACTTGATTTATCTTGATTGTGAGGATATGTCATGCACTCCTTATGGTTAGAGATGGATATCTTTTTAAAGGTTGTAAGCTTTGTTTTTCCAGGATCCCTTTATTATTATATTGTTTGGAAAATTATTGATACGGACATGGCTAGCCACGTTGGTTTGCATAAAATCATTGCATGAATGTTGATTTTAATGGTCTTCATTAAAGAGAGATACCTAGTTACGTGCATGCCTACTGGGAAAACTGTTAGGCAGTGTTGCCTAGTATACTTCTTGTCCTTCTTACTCTTTGGATTGACTTTTCCATAAACTTTACATTAGGATTACATAGAACTATAAGATGCCATTATCACATATTAATTATAGTGGCTAGATTTTCTAAATTGGTTTATTCCTATTCATTTTCAAAAACTACTGATGCACCTTATATCGTTAATAATTTTTTGTAGAGAAATAGCTAGATGACATGAGTTGCCTAAGACCATAGTTTTTACTGTATAAATAAGATTTGCTTATTTTTCTAATTGATATTATGAAACTTGTTCGGTACTCCCTAGAAATTTACATTGGTCATTCACCTTCAAATTGATGGTCAAATTGAAATAATGATTATATGCTATGAAATCTATTGAGATGCTATTTGGAAAAACAAAAATCTAGCCAATTGAGATTTAGATCTTAATATTGAATTTTGGCATAAGATAGCTAATGATCATTTGAGAATATTCATTGGTTAAATCTTAAAAAGGGGGAAAACTCATCCATCTACCACTATATGTATATTTTGATTCCATAGAATCATAGTAACTTAAACATGATTTACATTATGAAGTAAGAAATTGATTCCATAATACTAAATATTTTGACACTTTGTATGTCAAGAGAAAAAGCCAATGATAAGGTCCCAAAAGAATTGCTTTGGAGCATTTAAGAAAAGAAATGTGTTGATATTGCTTATATTCTAACCACTAAAGAGATGTATGGTAAAAGTGTTACTTGTGTTCGATCACAATGAGGATTGACCAAAGTATTTTCCTATTTTAGTTGGATTACATCAGGGATCGACATTAAGATCATATCTTCTTACTTTAGTTATGGATATTCTTACTGGTAATTTACGGGAAGATGTACCTTTAGTATTCGTTGATGATATTCTTCTTGTGAATAAAACCATAGAATGAGCTAAAAAAATTGAATTATGGAGGTCAACTTCAGATTTTAAAGGCTTTTGATTGAATAGATCTAAAACTGAATACATGGAATGTAATTTTAGTAGTAGTAGATCTACTGACAGGGTTGTAATAATGGATGATCAAATCATTAAAAGGTTTGAACATTTTAAATTTCTCAAGTTTATTGTTCAAAGTGATCGTGATATGGATGGAGATGTTATTAGTAGAATTCAAGTTGTATAGTTGAATTGGAGGAATGCATTAGGCCTATGGTGTGATAGAAAAATACCGCTTAAACTTGAAGGAAAATTTTATAAGACATTGGTGAGACTTGTAATGCTTTATGGTGTGGAATGTTGGCCTGCAAAAGACAAACATAAATTAAATTAAGTGTTCAGATGAGAATGCTTAGGTGGATGTGCGGCTTTACACTTAGAGACAATGGAAGATGAATATATTTGTGAAAGGGTTGG
>NEWO01000164.1:1203150-1215770 GCA_003013225.1 Phalaenopsis aphrodite | reverse complement strand
TAAGTGCTTATTTGACATTACTTTTATTTTCTGTTTTAGCTGATATAATTTTTATATATTTTATTTTTAATCTTTAGATAAATTAAATTTTCTTTAAAATTAATCAAAATGTATAAAAATAAGCATATATTATTTTGTATTACATCAAGATGTAATTCATCTTAATTAATTATTCATTAAAAGAAAACAAATGAGCATTGGTTGCTTTGGTACCAAATTCTTATATATTTACATATCTAACATCTAAAATTTTTATTTTTCATTTGTACCACCCAAATCTTTCATATTACATCTAATATACCAATATTTTTAATTTTAAAAAGTGAAATGCAAATTTTCATTTTTATATAAGGTAATGTATAGTATATGGGGGGAATGGTGTCTTCTTCTCCCGCTATCAGCTCTGCTATGGTTTCAACTCCTAGAAAACCCTAGCAATTATTACGGCGATTCACATCAGTTTTCTTTCCTTTCCTCGCTGCGATTTCTCCGGCTTCGTCTTCTGCGTCTTCTCCGTCATCGTCGACTCGCGCTCTGTTTCGACTTCGACTGCTTCACATGTTCGCGTTTGTCGATTTCGATGCCGACTGCTTCGCACGTCGCATATGTTTCTCACGCCAGCCTCGTCACATTCATTGCTCGACGCCTCTGTTGTACTGCCCAATAGAAAGTTCCCCCGTACTCTTTTGTTTCGATGTTGCGCCTCTCCCTGCCCGATAGTTTCATTTTGTCTCGCAGCAGGTGAACGCCAATTGATCTCCCTGCTCTGATTGCTCTTCCTTCTTCTTTGGTTGAACCGGAGAAAGCCTCCTTTGCCCACATGGTGGGTAACCCTCAAGTGGAGTCTGCGGTTGTCTTTCCCTCAAGCTATAAGGATTGTCGCGATGGTACAGGTGATTGCTCTTTTGTTAAGAAGGGAAACATGAAAGATGGAAAAGTAGCAATATTTTTCTCTAACTTAGAAATTTCAACCATGGCGGAGAAATTTAAGTTTGCTCTTATTGGAAAATTTTAGTGGGGGTACCCACATATGAAAATTATCAGAAAGAGTATTGATGATCTTAAACTAGTAGACAAGTGGAAAGTAGGACTCATGGATGAAAGACGTGTTGATTCAAAGATTACATCCAGATTTTCTCCAAAAAATATTTTAATATCGCAAACAAATCAATGAAGTCACTCAAATGGTCGCCTTATTTCGACCCAAATCATGTAACTTCCACTGTATCGGTATGGTTTAGTCTACCTGGTCTCTCAAGCTGCACTTTTTTCACCATCAGGTTCTCTACTCCATTGGGGTCATTCTTGGAGACCCTATGAAGCTAGATCTACTCACTTTCAATCTAACCAAACCTTCTGTGACCAAAATACTTGTGGAAAGGGATATTACATTACTTGATATTACTGAAGTCTGGCTGGGCACAACTTATAATGGATACTGACAACAAATCATCATGGAACACAAACCTTCATATTGTACCTATTGTAAGATGTTTGGGCATATCCTTGATAATTGCCACAAGCTCCATCCTAATTTGAAATCTAAAGTTCAAGTGGATAAGGATGGGTTTAACCCCACTGCTCTGGATATTTTAGTTCCACCTGAGGAGGATGCTATCAGACAGGAAAGCCCTTGTGGACCTCTCCCCCTGACACTGCTGTTACTGTTACTGTTACTGAAGGACTATTACCTTCAAACCTCATAGAAAACAATACTGAAGGAATATTACCTACTAAGGATAGTGTTCAGACTGATATTCAGGAGAACCTCATAGCTCCCCATCTTCAGGAAGTATCCAGTGTAGAGGTAACTCATACTTCACATATACTAGAACCTATTGTGGGTACTATGGTTGATAATCCTTCTGCTACAGCTCTACCATCTCATCAGACTGACTCTTCGGATGAAGAATGACAGGTTTACACTTCTAAGAGGAAGAAGAAGAATGGAGATCTAGTCGAGTTCAAGTCTTATGGATGATACTTTAGTTACTTTGGTTAATGGTACGCATCTTATTAATTTATTAGCTGGACACTTCCAAGAACAAGAGACGGAGACAAAACTAAATTGGGAGGATGACCCTTACTTTTTCCGCGCCCTGGTTTTTGGGCTTTTTTGATCTTTATATGTACCCTTTTGACTTTTTTGTGTGTTGTACCGTGTGAGTTGGGTGTCTATTTTTGGGCCCACTCATACAACCTATTTGTATCTTTTCTCTTTAATATATTAGCCCTTGAGCTTTTTTCAAAAAATAAATAAATAAATAAATAAAGTGATATATATGTAAAAATTCAAATTTAGGCGTTAGATATGTAAATACATAAAAATTGATTGATATGTATTTAAATATTTCTTAAATTTTTTTTTTAAACATATATATTTTAATTATATTCATAAAAATATTTTTTAAAAAAAATTAATTCATTAGATTAAGTCACACATGTCTTGTGTGTGTCCCGTGTGTGTCCTCTTTTTTTTAATATTATTTTAACCTGATGCTTCTAGGTTGTGTTCGACAGACACTGCATGGCTCCTTTAGTTAGAAGTATACGCGCACCATAGATTCAGTGTACATCTACTGACACTCCCTGGATTTTAACAAAAGATTGAATTGAAACGAAGAAACTGTCCAATTGATGAAGAAAGATATTGATGACTTGACAAATTACTTTTTCTATTACACGAGATCTGATTTTGCATATTTAGTCAGTGTAGTAACACTTGAATAATCCAAATGAGGATCATTTGAAAGTAGTGAACATAACCCTGAGATACTTGAAGATAGTCCTTGAATATAGTCCTTGAATATAGTTTATTTTTTAAAAGAAGTTAGCACCGTGGGATTGAAGTTTACACAAATGTTAGTTGAGTAGGATGGGTAACTAATTGGAAATCAAACATTAGATATTGTTCATATGTCTAGGAAAATCTTGTCATGTGGAGAAGGAAAAAAACAAGCTATTGTCTTCAGAGCAGTATTGAATCTGAATATCATGCTCTTGCATTAGGAATATTTGACAAAATATGGATTTATAAATTATTAAGGGAACTTAAGGTTGAGAAGAAAGACATAATTAAGATGTTCAGTGATAGTCAAACAATTATTAGTATAACTAAAAACATATACATTAAGGGCAACACAATACATCAAGATTTGCCTATACTTTTATCTCAGAAAAGGTTAACAATGAAAATGTTGAGTTCAATTATGTGCCCACACATCAAATTACAAATATTCTCACCAAAGCACTATCAATTGTCAGTCATGATGAATTGAATTTCAAGCTGGATTTGTACGTGTGTATATATATATATCCCAACTTGAGGGGGTAGTGTAGGAAAGTACAAATCTGCAAGAAATTTATTTCTCTAAGAATATATTTCACTAATGGTGTTTCCGTTTATTCATATTTCTTATTTTTCTATTCTTCTCTATTTGGAGGGATTCCTATTTTATTTCTTTTCATTATTATTATCATATATAATATAGTGTAATGCATTAGAGTGCACTAGAAATAAATTTTTTGTCCAGAATTCTACAGATTATATGCCTTAAGGTTTTATTTAGTAATAAAAAAGACACATATATATAACCTAGGAAAATAATAAAATCTTATTCCTAGACAATTTAAGTCAAAATAAATTTAAAATCATACTATTTCTTGACACATCAATTAATAATGCTGAAAATGATAAGCAATCTTGTTGTCAATATTAAAATTTTGGATGGTCGCATGAGGCTGTGGTGGGAGGATGGAGTGTTATGGATGAGTTTATTGACTAGGCAAAATATATGGTTTATGTTGGGTTTCACCTTTATCTGGTATGATTAATAAAGATGCATTTGATTTGTTGCACTCATTCACTTGCCTGTGTTGAGTGCTGGTAGAGAGTTAAAGTGTGGATATTGAAATAATTTAGTTACTGTGGCCCGAGCACTTTAAATTTAATGGCCAAGTTTGGTATTTGGGTCACTACTGTTCGAGTGGATATACCTCTTTTCATGAGCAAAAATTAAATCTAACTTGTTGTCATATTTTAGCAACAGGCAAAGAAGGATCTCAAAACATTTGTATTCACAAATTTAACTAACGTCAAACGTTACCAGACCGAAGATTGAAAATTGAATGTGATCCGCAATTTGCAAATACTATAAATGATTCCAAAAAAGAAATGCGCCAATCAGTTTGCTTGATGGCTGGCGCATGCATTCAATTCTTAATGCCAACTTTTAAAGAGACCTGCAGATTGACTATAATTGAATTTTCCCCTTAAATTCACATAATTCAATCCATCTAATGAATGCGCAGTTCAACTAATGATGATGATATTTACTTCAACTAGCAATTCTCGTTGTAAAAACTCGATGATTTTGTCCGTTTGTTTGCGCTTTTTCATAAGTCTGTATCCTCATTCATTTTTAATTCCTTGTCATTTTCATGTTCATATAGCATCAAGCCTTTTTGCAATTTTGCGCAGCTATACTGTATGAGGCCTGATTAGTTTACTGTTGTATGATGCGCTGGAAAATTGCAGGCACAAGTCAACCATGATCCTATTGATGAAAACAATGAAGTTAAAAGTGAGTTGGAGAATGTTGCTGATCAAAATATTAGTGCTCATCATGAAACTGAAAAACATTATAATCAGGGTACTGCTGCTCAAGATAGCCAGTCGGCAGTAGATCCCAACTGGTGGGAAGGTGAATCACAGTTCCTTTTGGATTCACAGCAGCTAGCTGCAGGCATTGCGATTTGTGATGAGTTCTTGCTGAGCCAGTCTTCTTGTGCTTCAGATGAGGAAAGAAATGGCAAACCGTCCTTGTCAGTTTATGCTCGAATTGGGGTTGACGATTTGAAAAAGGACCTAGAAGAATGTCAGAAGCTCAGCTGTGATGCCAAATGCTCAAATATTGAACTTGATACACCTCCAGATATGAGACTCAGCCAAATCGTATGATTGTAGCTTGAAAAATTCCCCATACTTTTTCATTCATACTTTTTTTTTTTTTTTACTTAAATTCATGCTTTTATTGCAGGAATTTGGTTCGCAAGATAGCTTCATGGCGTGGACAGGAAGCAAACTTGACTGAATTAATAGGTGTATCCACTGTTGCAATTAATTTAAATTATAATTCATAATGTTTTGCCAATGATGTTGTTCTAGTTTTTTTATGTTGCCATTGTTGGTAGAGCTCCAAGTTTTGTGTACGCTAACATTGACTGGGATGAGTTTATATATTTCTCATCATGATCTGGTTATTTTGTTAGAACACTGTAGATGAATCTGTTAACTATGTTGCTAATGTTGTAGTGTTGCATGATGTTTTGATCCGATTATAAAACTGCTGTCATTTTAAATGAACTAGCATATTGTATGATGTTAAATTTTTGGAAGTGAGGGTCTACCATGGGTTAGAAAAGAGGGGTGGAGCAAGGGTTTAGTCTTAGGTTTTGGGTTAGGAATGAGAGGGATGATGTAAGAGTTTGGGTTCAGTTAGAGTTTAGTTGGGTTCGGGTAGGGGTTATGTTTGGCTAGTGATTGTATGTTGAGTACGTGGTGCTAGGTTTTTTATTGCAGGGCTATCGTAGACCTAAAAAATTTTCTATCTAATTGATCAGATATCACATTCGAAGAACAATATACCATCCTGAAGAATAGATACATCACCTTAGAATGAATCTAATCAATCAGATGATGAAAATTATTGTGATTTATGGATCCATGGAACAAAGGTTTTTCCTTAGTTCACAGGTGTAAGATAAGACTTATTTTATTCTAGGGTCTGGTATTGTTGACCTCACTTTTGTGAGGACTCACCCTATACTTTGCCAATGACCTTAGATCAGAACTATAACTTTTGGGACTCCATCAGGTAAGCCCAACCCCTCTAACGCTATGGTTAGGGTGGTTTAGGGTTTTGACTAAGTGAGGAGCCTAAATTGACCTCCATGGGCAAGGCATGGCCTGGGTTACCCAAGGAACGTTTCCATAAGCCCTAGAGACCACCATAAATACCAAATTTATGTGAGGGGAGGGATCTACCCCATTTGATCCCTAGCCTCACCAGGAGTCTTCCTAACCCCACTAAACCCTAAAAACCAGACCAAAACCCTAAGGTGTCCTTTTGAACCCAAAATTTAGTGATACATTATAGTCGTCAAAATAATTAGCTCTAACCCTAATTTGGACAAAAATTGACCAATTTATCATCTTACCCTTTCCCATTGGACCTTTAACCATATGATCAACCCATGGATCAAAGGGTCAACCCCATACTCATATGGATCCACATGGTGAACTCTATAGCCATGTGGTCAACTCAATCACTATAGGGTTAATTTCCATAAATTCCTTTTATTTTGTTAATTAATTAATTAATTAATTAAAAAATGTCGTGATGAGCCTACTTCAAGGCCAACTCTAAATAAAAATTTCTAAACCAACCTATGGAGCCCAAGCCCAAATTCACCCATGACCCATTCTTATTGAGTCATCCATGACCCATTAACACCTAACATGACATGAATAACTTATTAAAACCCCATGAAGCCTAAGTCATGATGAGGGGGAGGGCACATGTCATCCTACATGGCCTTCACCCTATATCCTCTTAGACCAAGCATGGATGGTCAAGCCGGGTAACTTCTGAACCCATTATCCACCTCAACACCAATCTAATGGGATCAAAGTCCTCTCCAAATCCTCTTCTTCACCATGTTCAACACCATGATGAGCACACCATAGGAAATGCAAAATTTGACCATCCATAGCTAAAAACCATTCTCTGAGAGCCATTGAGATTCTCTGAGCAACCTCAAACCTTCTCCAATCATTGTTGTACTCCTCCATGGCCTCCTATGGTTACTTAAGGAGCAAACCCAAGAGCATGAATACAAGGCCAAAATTCCCATAGAGACCCTAAACTCTTTTTCTCCTAACAACAAAGTTGCTCTCGATAACATAAGCAACTCATCCCCCATCTTTTCAACCTCTCAAATCCATTAGGAGTCCATAATTTTTCACCTCAAAACTAGGACAAATTTTAGGTTTGACATGAACTCCCTCAAAACTCAAATCCAAGCATCCTAAAAGCATCCTAGATGCTCTATGACACTCCTCCAATCAAAATCAAGCCTTCCCGCGGCCTCTAACCTATCCCAAGACCAAACCAAGCCAACATTTGTTCTAGATCATAGTAAGAGCCAATTTTAAACAAAATTGAGCTAAGAAGAAGCTTCATGGGGTCACAACAATCGTCTCTGTCAAACCCAATTGAAGCTACACCTCTTAGAACTAAGTATGGATCAAGAACCCTAAAATTTGCTTTGGGTTTGGTCTTTTGTGAAAGAAATCAATTCACCACGCTTGATCAACCGTATATATGTCTCTGTCTTAGTTAGATGAAGCTTTATGATTAAATCCCATGAGATTTCATGGAGGATCAAGGGAGAAATTATGTTTTAATCACAGATGATGCTCAGATTCATAAGCCTCTGGGGACGAAGAACGAATATCGTTTTTCATGTATTAGAAACTGATGGCTATGATTAGCTCGTACATGATATTGCAAAGGAGGAGCTTCAAATCGGTGCCACCTCAAATAACAATGTGGAAAGGGCCTCCAATCAAATGGCGTTGTGCAAGCATTCAGAGCGTCCGAGGAATAACGCATCGTCGTGTCGTATGAGTAGATAATTCAAGATTTCTCAATTAATTAAATACATAAAATCCTAATAGAATTCAAAAAATTATATCTTTGTGTAGAAAAAAACATGAAAAATGGAAATATCCCTAAACTTAGTAAATAGAGGGGAAAATAATAAAATTAAAATTAAAATTAATTAACTTATATTTAATTTTTAATTAATTAAATACTCTTGAGAGTATTTTAATTATTAAAAATTAATTATAAAGGGTAAAAATCAGAAATTTTGAGGGAAATTCCTCTCAGATCTTGGGAATAATTCCTGATATTTTCAGGGTCATAGAAAATACCTAACCCTAAAATGACAAATTATCTACCCAAAGTGAAATTACTTTGAAAAATAATTACAAAAATTTAAAAAAATATAAAAATTGCAAAAATAGAATGGAAATTAAGAAAACTTTTAGGGCAGTAAAATTAAACCATTAAGTAATATTTTCCACTCTTGAAAACACTAAAATGAAAAATTAAAAATACAAAGGTTAAAATGTAAAAATAAAAAAAAAAATATTTTAGCCCAAATTGTTCCTTAAGCTAAATTAAAACATTAATCCAGAGGTATTAGGGGCATCATATCGTGGTCATCCTCATAACCATGAAAACACCCCTATGATCTAGGGTTTGGCTTAATTTGAGCTTGAATCTAGGTTAGGTTCAACCTCATTTAGACCTAACTTAAATGAACTCGCATTTGGACTCAACCCAATTGAAGTTAAGTCTGAACCCTAATCAGACTTGGCTTAGTTCATTTTGGTTAAACTTAATGTAACCCTAAATGTTCGGTCTAACTCATATTAGACCCAACCTAAACCATAAACCTAGGTTCAACTTAACCTGAACCTAACCCTAAATGATGGCTATAACCCATATTAGACCCAACCTAAACTTTAAACCTAGTTTCAACCTAACTTGAAACTAACCCTAAATGTTGGGTCTAACACATATTAAACCCAACCTAAATCATAAACCTAGGTTCAACCTAACTTAAACATAACCCTAAATGTTGGGTCTGATCCATATTAAACCTAAATCTTTGCTCAACCTAAATTGAACCTAACCCTAAATGTTGGCTTTAACCCATATTAGATCCAACATAAACCCTAAATCGAGGTTCAACCTAACTTGAACCTAACCCTAAATGTTGGGTCTAACCCATATTTGACCCAACCTAAACCCTAAATTGAGGTTCAATCTACCTTGAACCTAACCCTAATTGTTGGTTCTAACCCATATTAGACCCCACCTAAAGCCTAAACCTAGGTTCAACCTAACTTGAACCTACCCTTAAATATTGGATCTAACCCATATTAGACTCAACCAAAACCCTAAACCTAGGTTTGACCTAACTTAAACCTAAATATTGGGTCTAACCTATATTAGATCAAACCTCAACCCTAAACCTAGGTTCAATCTAAGTTGAATCTAACCATAAATCATTGGTCTAACCCATATTAAACCTAACCTAAATCCAAAGCCTACCTTCAACTTAACTTGAACCTAACCCTAGGGTTTAACCCAAATTGAACCTAACCTTAGATTTAACCCAAACTGAATCTTACCCTAGGATTCAACCCATATTGAACCTAAGCCTAGGATTAACTAAAATTGAACCTAACCCTAGCACAACCCAAATTGGAGTTAACTCTAAACTCTTTAGGTTCAACCTGCTTTGAACCTAAACCCTAAGTCTAACTTATACGAGAACTGGTCAATCCTTTTAGGCTCAACCTACATTGAACCTAAATCATAAAATCTAATCCAGCTTATGATAGTTCAAATTGAACCATCATGTCAAATCGACCTAACTCGGGTTCACCCATATCAACTGAACCACTGGGCCAACCTAACCTAACTCAGGTTAACCAAAATCAACTAAACTACTGGGTCAACTCGACCCAACTCAGGTTAACCCAATTCAGCTAAACCACCCGGTCACCCGACCTACCCAAATCAACTAAACCACTGAGCCAACCCAACCTAACTCAGGTTAACCAAAATCAACTAAACCATTGGGCCAATCTAACCAATCTCAGCTTAACCCAAATCAACTAAACCACAGGGCCAACCTGATCTAACTCGGGTTAACCCAAATCAACTATACCACTGGGCCAACGTGACCTAACCCGGGTTAACCCAATTCAACTGAATCACTAGGCTAACCTGACCTAACCCGTGTTAATCCAAATCAGCCAAATTTTTAGGTTTGATTTGACCTAAATCAAATTAACTCAGATCAACCTAATTTGAGACTCAACCTCCGAACTTTGGAATAACTTCAATTAAGGATCTATTCAAGTCTAATCCAACTTAAACTTGAGTAGTAATTTAAGTTTAATTTTTTTTGGACTTTAAACATGTTTGATATAACTTTAACTTGACTTAATCCAGGAAGACTAATTTAAATCAACTCAGTCTAACCTAGGTTGATTCTTAGTTAATATGACTTGATGAATGCTGAACTCGATATTTTTACTGAGTTAGTCTAAGGTCAAGTACGTTTAGTTTGACCCTAATTAAACTGAGCCAACTCGTATTAATCCTATTGAAGTTAAGACAAGGATTAATGATAATCCAAGGGACAACTAGCCAAATTCAAGTTAACTCAAATTACCTAGAGACTCACTTCAGATTAGTTCAATCTAACTTGAATTAATGCAAAATCAACCTAAATCTAGGTGACTAGAGGTTAAGTAGGGTCCTTTGACTTCTCATACGAGAACAAATCACACTTAGCCTTAGGAATAATTTGGGCCAAAAGTATCAAACCAACTTTAACAAAAAAGACATAAAATTAAAAGTTACTAAAACTTAAACTATAACAAAAAAAAATCAACTTGGTTTGAGAAGGTAATTTGGAGGAGGCAACCAGTGGTTGCTAACAAAATATCTTTTAGTCACTTGTGACTAATCAAATTGCAAACTTTAATGAACTAGGATGAAGGAACCATGCGATCTTGATTAGGCATCCCAAATAAAAATAAAATAAAAAATGACAAAATAAAATTACTTGGTTAATAATTCTTAAGCAACCTAAAATTTTCAATGCCTAAAATCCAAAAATAACTTTAAAACTTAAAGGAAACCTTAATGAATAAAGATCACCGAACACAACTTTAACCCTGCTTACCCAAGTTTAAAATAATCTTTTGGACGATGCAAATCATGGTTGCTGACAAGAATCTTTCGGTTAGAATATATGTAACCATATCTCAAACTAAGTAGATCAAGGTACTCGATGACCCCAGGACGATAGAGCCATGGACATCTTGAACGGGTTGTCTAAATTTTAAAAATTAACAAACAAAATAAATAAATAAACTAAAATATAATTGTTCATTAACTTTGCACTGCAGGAACGCTAAAGATAAAAAAAACATATGTTGCCCTAGATTTACTTTACATGTTATTAGGGTGTGCTAACTTTTTTTTGCAGGGACAAACATTCAAAACCTAGAATGAAGGATGAACCTCAATTAAACATAAACCTATAGGATAGTCTGGAATCTTTAGGACTATACTACCCTTAGGATGAGATGTTGAATTTTCTTTCCTTAACAACAACACTTAAAATTTTTAAGAATAAATGTCAATCTCAATCAAAAGCTTTCTTAAGTAGCTTCGACTACTTAAGATGTATTTAAGGATTTACCCTTATAGGAGAAGTTGAACCCCATAATAGGTAACATCACCTAAAATCTCGGGTTTGTTTTTTATGAGATTATTTTTATAGAAGTGTCTTCAAAGTTTCTTAAATCAATTATACTTTGGGCAAGCACTTTGGGGCCTTTTACATAAGATTTGCCTCATGAAAGTATTTTTTTCCCACATTCTTATTTTGTTTGACTCTTCTATTATTGTTCTCCTTTTTCCCCGAGATCTCACTTCTCAAGATCATTAACAGGATTTGAAGTAGAGAAGCATTGAGAGAGAAGGGCAATATAATGGAATTCAAATTGGCGACTTCACAACAAAAAAAAACGACATCAAGCAAACAATAAAATAAACATAGAGGGCGCTACTTCAGGCGACACCAAGAGTTTGGCGTCTCTGCTGTGGATTTTTTCTCTCCCCATCTTTGGTCACTACATTTATTTTTATGATCGTGGTAATATGCCTAAGGTAGGCTAAATTATCCTCTTTTTGTTGATATATTTTTCTCATTTCAGACTTGAGTAAGATATAATCATCATCCTTTTGATTCTAGAACCGTTCATAATGAACAAATCTTAGGTCATTTGTTCCTGGAGGTGATATCCTAATTATATATCTTGAAAGCAAAAATGAGGATGTCCTACCAATCTATCTAACATTTGCTCCAAAATGGGCAAGAGAAAATGATCCTTCCTAATAGCTTTATTCAACTTCCTTTTGTCAATACATATCCTCCATTATGTGACATTTCTGGTGGGCGTACGTTCATTCTTTTTATTCTCCACTATTGTCACTTCTCATTTCCTTGGAACACAATAGATCGGGCTTACACAAAAACTATCAGATATAAGATAAATAATTCCTACATCTAGCCATTTCTAAATATCTTTTTTCTTACTACAACCTTTATAATTGGGCTAATCCTTCTTTATGGATCAACTTTTGGTTCATGATTCTCTTCCAATTTAATTTTATGCATGCATATGAAAGGGCAAATTATGTTTACATCTGATATGCTCCAACCAAAGGTTTTCCTAAAATTCCTTAATACTCTCATTAAATTTGCTTCTTTTAATTCACTTAAGTCAAAAGAATGATCACGTGCAAAGTTAATGATTCTCCTAAAAGTATACTTTACGGTGAGTAAGGAGAACCTAAAAGTATACTTAATAAGTTAATGATTCCCCTAAAAGTTAAGATTTGTTAGGCTCTCTATTAAATAAACATAAGACTTTATATTTTTTTGGTTTGGTTTGAATA
>NEWO01000164.1:1184650-1202650 GCA_003013225.1 Phalaenopsis aphrodite | reverse complement strand
TCGACTTGTTCGTTAAGAAACGAACGCGAACAATAACTTTGCGAACAATTTCGAACACGAGATTATTTCAAACAAACCGAACACAAACACAAGTTCTGTTCGTTTGTGTTCGGTTCGTTTACACCCCTAGGTGACATGCTACCAAAGGTGGGGCGGGTTGTGACTAATGATGGTCGAAGAAGGTGGCGAGCGGCCAACAAATGGCAGAGGCAGCGATAATGATGGGGGAGGGGTAGCGGCGGGGATGGCGACTAGCTAATAATATTTTCTATTTTAATTTATGGTGTAATTTAAATTTGGACAACTTGGTTGAATTCTAAATTCAGTCAAAATGAACTACCTTGTCAACTTCCAATTACTCATACTTTACATTGTATTTATAATTAAGCATACCGAACACATAATTTTCTCAATTCCATGCAATAAAATTATAGTACACCACAAATTCAGTCAAACAAATGGCCCCTAAGTGGTCTATGTTAAACATTCTCTTCCAATTGGTTCAGTATTTTTCTTAAAGTCATTGAGTTCTTTAGTTTGTTTAATGATTCTTTCAATTTTAGGGTCAAACGATGATATTTCAACATTTGTAGTCCTACAGACACCTAAAACTAACTAGTGGCCCTAAATTAACAAATTATATAAATCACTCTAATCAACAAATGAATAAAAATACATGGAAAAAGGAAAAAGAAAAAATAAATCTCAATATTTTTTGAGTTTTTAATATTGCAAAAATAACACAAATAATTTAAAGTACACAATAAAGAATGGAAAAAAATTAACTCTATAGATTTCGGGATGCTTCAAACGAATTTCTCCTAAATTGTTAACACACTAACATACGAACAAACACACAAATACAAACCTTGGGTTGCCTCCCAAGAAGCGCTTGGTTTAACGTCGTAAGTCCGATGAATCCAAATTCTTACTCAAGTTGACCTAGTATTAGAACTTCATTATTCATAGGCCTCTTTCCACATATGTAAGATTTAAGTCTTTCTCTGTTCACTTCAAACACTTTACAATTTTTAGGATCTTTAATATTGATTGCACCAAATGGACACACTTTAATTGCAGTAAATTACGCTATCTACATGGACTTAAGTTTTCCAGAAAATAGTTCTACTCTTGTATTACATAGTAAAATCTCGTATCTAGGTTCAAATTCATTCCTATGAATCTTTTGATTATGCCAATTTTTCATCTTCTTTTTATAAAATTTTGCATTTTCATAAGATTCATGTCTAATCTTCTCGAGTTCATTTAAATGTAGAGATATCTTCTCACAAGCTTCTTTCAAGTTATAATTGAATTTCTTAACAACCCAATAAGCCTTATGTTCTAATTCCACTGGCAAGTGACAAGCTTTTCAAAATATGAGCCTATAAGGAGAAATTTTTATAGGGGTTTTGTAAGCAGTTCTACAGACCCATAGTGCATTATCAAGTTCAGTGGACCAATCTTTTCTATTAAGATTAACAGTCTTTTATTGAATTTTCTTAATTTCTCTATTAGAAACATCTACTAATCCACTAGTTTGAGGATGATAAGTTATGACTATTTATGCTTAATTCCATATTTAGTTAATAATGTCTCAGTTTTTTATACTTAAAATGGTTTCCTGTGTCACTTATGATCACTTTAGGCATGCCAAATATACAAAAAAAATATTCTTATTTAAGAACTTGGCTACCCTTTCAGCCTCACAATTTAGAAGAGCTACCGCCTCAATCTATTTTAAGACATAGTCCACATCTATTAAAATATATAAGTTTCTAAAAGATGGCTTAAATGGTTCCATAAAATCTAAAACCCATACATCAAATATTTCAATTTCTAAAGTAAAGTTTAGAGGCATTTCATCTCTCTTAGATATGTGACCTACTCTTTGGCATCTATTACAAGTTTTTATATAAATATTCATATCCCTAAACAGAGTAGGCCAATAAAATCCATATTTTAAAATCTTAAATGCAGTTTTATCAACACTAAAATGTCCCCTAAACTCATAATCATGACATTTTTGAATAATTTCCTGGGTTTCTTCTAAAGGTACACATTTTTAGATAACTTGATCCTTACATTTTTTATATAAATAAGGGTCATCTTAAAAATAAGATTTCGCATCATGAATGAATTTTTTTTCGTTAATGGTATTTCAATACATATGGTATAATATCACTTACAATAAAATTCATTGTGTCAGCATACCATAAAACACACAAATCAGTAATAACGTATAGTTGCTCGTCAAAAAAATTTTCATTAATTTCATCTTCAAAATTACAAGAATTTTTCTATTCCAGTCTAGAAAAATGGTTAGCAATTTGATTATCCAATGCTTTCCTATCCACAACTTCAAAATTAAATTCCCGCATCAGAAGAATCCATCTAATTAATCTCGGTTTAGCATCCTTCTTTAGCATAAGATATCTAATAGCAGAATGATCGGTAAGAACAATGCATTTAGTTTCAATGAGATAAGATCTAAATTTATCAAAATCATATACTATTATCAATAATTTCTTCTCAATCGTAGTGTAATTAATTTGAGATTCATTAAGAGTTTTACTGGCATAGTATATAACTTTAAAAGTTTTATCATATATTTGTCCTAACATTGCTCTAACAGCATAATCACTCGTATCACACATCAACTCAAACAGTCTACCCCAGTCAGGTGAGACTATAATAGAAGCGGTGATTAATTTTTCATTTAAAATATTGAAGGCCTTTAGGCAATCTTGATTAAAGTTAAATAGAGCACTTTTCTTTAAAAAATCGCATAAAAGGATTGGTGATTTTTGAAAAAATCTTTGACATATCGCATGTAAAATCTAGCATGTTTCAAAAAAACTTCTAACTCCCCTCACAGTGGTAGGAAGAGGTAATTTAGTAATTACTTGAATTTTTGCTGAGTTTACTTCTATGTCATTTTTAGATATTTTATGTCCCAAAATAATTCCTCCTGCGATCATGAATTAACATTTTTCCTAATTGAGAACAAGATTAGTTCTTCACAATTTCTTGGCACCTTTATTAAATGGTCTAAACATGAATCAAATGAGGTTACAAACACTGAGAAATCATCCATAAAAATTTTTATCCCTTCTTAATTAAGTCACAAAAAATAGACATCATGCACCTTTGAAACGTAGCAGGTGTGTTACATAATCGGAAGGGCATTCTTCTAAAATAAAAAGTCCTATAAGGACTCGTGAATGTAGTATTTTCTTGATCCTCAGGTTCTATTGATATTTGATGATATCCAGAATATCCATCTATAAGGCAAAAGTATTGATGACCAACTAATCTATCTAACATCTGGTCCAGAAAGGGTAAAGAAAAGTGATCTTTGTCAGTGGCTAAATTCAATTTTTTGTAATCAATAAAAACTTGCCACCTAGTAACTTGTCTGATCGGAATTAATTCATTCAATTCATTCGAGCTACTGTCACTCCTCATTTCTTAGGAACACAGTGTAAAGGACTAACCCAAGCACTATTAGAAATAGGATATATAATACATGCATCTAACCACAATAATATCCAATTTTTAACAACTTCTTTCATAAAAGGATTTAACCTTCTTTGAGGATCTGCCCTGGATTTATGATTATCTTTCTTCAGGATCCTATGCATACAAATTGAAGTATTGATTTCTTAAATATCTGCTTAGGTCCATCCAAAAGCTTTCTCATAATTCCTCAAGATTTCTATTAATTTTTTGTCTTGTGATTGATTCAAATCTAAAGATAGATGATCAGTAATATATATGAATTTCCTAAATAAGCATACATTAAATATGTAGGAAGTACCTTCCTCTCAAGTTCAAGAGGTTCCTTAATAAAAGAAATGAGCGATTTACTATTTTCTGTTATATCTAGAATTTTAAACATCTCCTGAACAAATTTTGAATCATCAGTAGGCATTTATCTCCAACTCATCTTGGAAATCCATGTCATTCTCATTATCCAACTCTTATTTTTTTTATTTAATTTTACAATTTTCTTTGTAATGGTTACTACTTAGATAATTAATTAAGTTCATCTGAAAACACTCATTTTCTTTTCCTTTAGTAGAATATTTCATAGATTTTCAAGACATTAAATGTAACTTCTTGATCAGTGACTCTCATAGTTAAGTCACTTTTTTGCACATCTATCATAATTTGTCCGGTGGCAAAAAAGGTCTCTCTAAATTAATTGGGATTTCTTTATCTTTCTTCATATCTAATAGGATGAAATCAACAAGGGAAATTAATTTATCCACTTTAATTAATACATCATCTATAACCTCTTTAGGATAAGTGATCGATCGATCAACTAACTGAAGAGTTATAGTAGTTGTAGAAATCTCTCCTAAAACTAACATTCTGAAAGTAGATAACGAAATAAGGCTAATTCTTACTCCTAAATCGCATAAAGTTTTTCCAAAAACTTTTCTCCTATGGCATAAGGAATAGAAAAGCTCACAAGATCTTTAAGTTTTTTATATAGTTTTTTCTGAATTATAGCAATGCACTCCTCACTAAGTACAACAGTCTCATAATCTCCAAACTTTCTCTTCTTATTGAGGATGTCCTTCATAAACTTCTTACATAGCTGGACATTTGCTCCAAAGTTTCAGTGAAAGGAATATTAATGGTTAACTTCTTAATTATTTCTAGAAATTTTGAAAATTGTTGATCCAACATTTGCTATCTAAGTCTTAGAGGAAATGAAGGTAGTGATTTTTCTAAATTAATCTTAGTTGGAGAGGTTGGTTTTTACCTAAAAAAATTTTCTTGAGATCTTTCAGTTTCCCAAGTCTCTCTTTCAACCTCAGTCTCTCTTTGAACTACATCCTCCATCTCTCTTCCACTTGTTAGTTAGATAGCATTAACTTGCACTTTATTCTTATCTTTAAGGTTTATCTTAGTGTTACTAGGAAGCGTTCCTTATGGTCTATTGCTGAGTGAGTTAGCAATTTGTTCCAATTGATTCTCTATATTTCTTATTGTTGCACCACAACCTCTTCTATAAACAACTTCTTCTCCTTAAATTATGGATTATTGTTAAATTCTGGTGGATAAGAAATTCTATAGTTGGCACTACTCTAGTTATTCCTGTTTCCTACATGATTTACTTAATTATTTCCCTATTGTTAGTTTCCCCCACCAGAATTATTATTCTAGTTAAATTTAGGATGATTCTTCCAACCTAGGTTATATAAGTTGAAATAAGGATTCTTAAGTTTGTTATTAATGACAATTAAGGTCTCTAAAGATGAAGTATTGGAATCAACCATCTATTTTAATGAATTTTCCTCAATTGCTAAAGGAATTTGAGATTGGTTCATTCGAAATTGATCTAGCTTCCTAGATATTGCTGCTGAGAAGTAAGAATTAATAACATATATGTATCATGAACACTAGCTATCTTTATATGATTTACCCTTTTAGAAGGTCGTTGGAAAATATTTATAGCCATCTATTCAATTAAAGAGTAAGCTTCATTAAATGGATTCAACATGAGTGAACCACCACCAGCAGCATTAATGATAGATCTAAGTGATTCTACTAACCCATTGTAAATTATTTGAATGATTAATCAATCGGGAAAAGCATGATGTGGACACTTCCTAAGAAGTTCCTTAAATCTTTCCCATGCTTCTTATATTGATTCACCTTCATAGCGACAAAATGAAATAATATCATTTCTAAGTTTAGCAGATTTTTATGATGGAAAATACTTAGTTAGGAATTTCTGAGCTAAGTCACCCAAGTCCTGATAGATCTAGGTGCTAATAAATTCAACCACATTTTAGCTTTATCCCTTAAGAAAAAAGGAAAAAGCTGAAGTCTAACAACGTCATTTAACACACCGCTATAATGAAATGTTGTGCATAGTTCTAGAAAACTTACTAAGTGTAAATTTGGATCCTCGGATGGAGTTCCCCCGAACCGGTTATTCTGCACCATTTGGATAATAGCAGGGTTCAACTCAAATGTGTTAGCTTCTATAGCAGGAGTTTGTATATTTAAGTGAATTTCATCTATCGTAGGTTTAGCTTAACCACTTAATGGCCTATGCACATTATGACGTTCATTTTCAAGCCTTTGATTATCTAAGTTGTTTTGTTCAATTTTTGTTATTTCTTCTACGAATAGGTGAAGTCCTTTTTATTTTATAATCTTTTTAATTGTTTTTTATAATTCAAAATTTTAGGGTACAAGTCCTGAAGGTCCTGCGCTGTGCGTACACAACTAAGAATTCAATAAGCAAATTACAAAAAAAACTTACAAGACAGACACTCAAATATAATATATATTTTTATTATTTTTTAATGTGTATTATTTAAACACACAAGAAAACTCTTACACAAAGAAAACTACAATATGAGTTTCCAAATCTAAGTCTATTTAATTCAACTAAAATTTTCCTAAGTCAAATTAACCATCACACTTCCCCAGCAACGACACCAAGAACTTGACCGATCGCGTCAGATTCCTAAAGTTTTTGGATGAAATATTTTAAATCTAAAAAAAGTATTATAAATTTTATAACATGATTTTTTCTACAATTTAGCACCACACACTAGATTTTTACGCAAGCATATGAATCGTTCAAGTAGTATCAGATTTTTGAGTCTAGAGTATCGATTCCAAAGGGAAGGCAAAATTACCCTCCCTTTGCAAAGAAGTAATTTGTGTACGAATGGAACACTTAGATTATAGATTGTAATTAGTGACAATTAGGAGCATTCCTCTTTTTTACTCTTTTTCTAGTGCATAAATAAGTTTGGTTTAACTAAGTGTTTCTACCTATCACCCTAGAATCCTCCAAGTTACCTCCATCAAAACCTATCTCCTTTTCTATTTGCACTACCCTATGAACTATTTTTCCTTCACCCAATAGCGCATTGTGATTTCTACTAGTTGTTAAAGCCATAACCCTCTCAGATCATTATGGATTTACAACATGTTTTAACATACTAATTACCCAGATTGATAAGTAAATGAAGCATGAAGTAAAAATCATCACAATAATGAATAAAAAATTATTTTAAATGTATCCACATGTCCTGCACATACTACTACTTCATCACAAGAGAAAGGGAAAAATGATCTACTCACAATGTATGAATAAAACACAACAATCCATTATCTTATAATAAAGAAAATTCATACACAATGAGTTTACAATTAATATAAGACAATATAGAATGAAAAACTTATTTTTTTTCCTAAGAAAGAAGTGAAAACTCATCCCCAATTGATCTACAAGTGTTCCTTGCACTGCTTACAACAATCCTTTACAACAACCTCTCAATTTTCTCTAAGAAAATACAGAAAACTGCAAAATCTCACTTTAAACTCTACTTTCTTGCACACTTAGACTCTTTTTTTTTTCACTTCACAAAATATCTTCCTCGTTGTTAGAACTGCTTCGCCCCGTTAACCTCCAAATTCATGCATAATTGCTATAGAAACCACCTAGGTTAGTTCTGACGCCTAGGCGCCACCTTCTCGGGTATGCAGGGAAAAATAATTGGAGACTAGGCGCCAGTTGTAGCGTCATTTCTCCATGTTCTCTGTTTGTTGGACACTATCTAGCACCTAGGTGCCAGCTTCCGATGCCTAGGCGCTAGCTTCCGGCTCCTAAACGCCAACCTGTTGTCGCTCCATTGCTTCATTTGCTTCTTTTCGATCTGTTTTCTCTTCAATTTGCTCTAAATCTCCTCTTTTATACCTGCAAACATGAAAATACATTTCTTTAAAGTGCAATTTCATAAAAAATATGCGCTAAATATAAAGGAAAATTAACATGCTACAAGATATGTCAAATACTATACGATGAAATGTTTTTCTCGGTTGCAATAGACTTTTGAATGCAAATACAATCCCAAAAGAGAATTACCTAGATGACGTTTGATGACTCTTAGGCTCTTTGGTTTTGTTCTTCTTACGCTCTTTCGTTTCCATCTTCTTAAGCTCTTCAGTTTCCATCTTCTTAGGCTCATCCAACTCTATCTCCTCAGACTCTTTCAACTCTATCTTCTTAGGTTCTTTGGTTTTCTTCTTCTCTTCCATTGTCATATATTAGTTTGCTTCAAAAGATCAAAAGAGCTACAAGAGTTCACACCATAAATCTTAAATTCTCACGCAAAGCTTGTATCGAAAAAACCTTAACATCACAAGACTTACATGGCAGTAAACAGTGACGTCACATATATCTCAACCAACGAACAACAGTGCGAACCCTAGCTACCAAAGTCACGCAATAGAAAACCCTAACAGATGACCAATGATGAAAATAGAGAGTGAAGAGCCGCAAAACTAAGTTTTTTTTTATGCAATGATCCTGACGTTATGACTTGGCGCGTTCTATTTTTGAAGCAACAGGCTAGTTCGGGAGTGGCCGGGCATGAAAATAAATGGTTTTTTCGTCATTTTTTTTTGTGGGACCGCACCTTACAGTTGACAATATTTTATGTATGTATGTATCTCGCACCTAAACTTTCATATTTACACATCTAGCACTTAAATCAATAATATCACATAAAAATAAACTATTAGATTTTTTTATTAGTGAAAAACACCTTTTCATGCATAGATTTAAAACACCAAAAGGGTATGCATGTAAATAAGAAAGTTTAAGTTTAAGATATGTAAATAAACGATATGTCTGTAAATTTTGTCGATGGCCCCCTTAAGAATTAATCAATTCTAAAAAGGAGCTACTGACTTACCAAGCACGCAACCAAGATGATAAATTCACCAGTGACCGATAGGGGCCCCCATTCACCAATCCCAAATCTATAATCCCATGACTCGCCTCCTCCTCCTACCCCTCATCCTCCTCTGTCTCCTAGCCGCAGCCTCTGCCGTTGGCGAGGAGGATGGTCTGATCCGGCAGGTGGTAGACGGCGTCACCGCCTCCGACCATGTTGACAACGATCTAACGCTTAACGCGGAGGCTCACTTCTCCAGCTTCCTCCGAACCTACGGGAAGAACTACACCGACGCCGACGAGCATGTTCATCGATTCAAGATCTTTAAGGCTAATCTCCGGCGGGCGATGAGGCACCAGAAACTGGACCCTTCGGCTATTCATGGAATAACGAAGTTCTCTGATCTGACGCCGGCGGAGTTCCGTCGGAAGTATCTTGGAGTCAGGCAGAACCGTCGCTTACTAGGGGGTATACATGAGGCTCCGATTTTACCGACGAATGATCTCCCTACTGATTTTGACTGGAGGGATCAAGGTGCCGTCACTGGCGTGAAGGATCAGGTTTTTGTTTTTGAATAAGCCTTTTGTCAGGGGTGATCTATATGTTTTGAAACTGAGTTTGATTATCACGAATGAATTTTTAGGGGTCTTGTGGCTCTTGCTGGTCGTTTAGTGCGGCAGCAGCTGTGGAAGGGGCGAATTTTCTGGCAACTGGAAAATTAATTAGCCTTAGCGAGCAGCAAATGGTTGACTGCGATCATATGGTTCGTGATTAAAAACTTACCGATTCCCCTTTTTCTGGGTATATTCTTTTCTTGCTGTTTGTATTTTGATTGAAAATTTCAGTCAGGAGCTTTTGATTCAACATATGATCAAAAGTCAAAGCATTTGATTATAAATGTATGGAAATACGATTTTGTTTCGAACAAATAATTTGACTGTCATTTTTAGTAAAAAAAAGGGTGCGCCTTGCATTTCTACAAAATTATGTTAGATTATAAATTTGATCAAAAGTTATGCTCTTTTTCTCTTTTAATCATTTGTGTTGAAAGCTCCTGACTTGTATTGTTTACATAATTGCTTGTTTTCGAAGGTGGTGAACTGACGAAGATTTATTGTTAAACGGCTGATTGGAATTCTTTCGGAATGAATCGGTTGATTTTTTGCTTCTCCTTCCCATAGGGTTATGTTTTCAGGTCATATTTATGTTGACTATCTTTTTGATGCGGTCATTTACCGGGTTTCATAGGGGTGGTATGGTTGGCAACAAAAGGAGTGCATCTCATTTTTTTTGCAGGGTTTTTAATAATTTAAGCCTTTGGTTAGAAGAAAAATGTATGCAATGTAAAATTCTAATTATTTGGAATTCAATCTCTAGTTTACTTTCAATATATTTGGAATTCGATGGATTTGGTTGAATTTCAAATACAAGATTTTGTGTAACCTGCACTAACCTGCACCTGCCAGTCACAATCTCAACTATTGACCTCCCATAGTAGCCCTCGCCCGCTTATACCAACCCGACACCATCACCCTTAACAACTTAAATTTTTTTTTCCCCCTTCAAAACAAACAAGAAAATATATTGTTTATGACACGGGGCTTATGGGAAGGCCGACCGGGCACAGGTTTAGCCCAGTTGGACCGGTCGGTTCCCTTGGAGGGGGGCCACACCGCCCCCACTTTCTACTTCTTTTTCTTTCCTTTTCCTACCCTCCTTGTCTTTCTTTTTTTTTCTTTCCTTGCCTCCATAAACCTTTCTGTAAAAACCAAAATTTAATTTTATTCTCCTTCTAATTTTATACCCCCTGCATTAAATCTGAATTATTATTTTTTTTCCTTCCCTATTTTAAAAGTCTTGCTTAAATTCTGAAATATGATATTATTCATTTCATATTTTAATGTTTCCTAAAGTAGAGTCAAGTCTTTTATAAATAAGAGTTCTTGTGTCTAGGGTAAATGGCCTATTTTATGAAATTCCAATTCAGTTTTGTCTTAGTATTTTCCCTCTTGAGGGTTGTATCCGATGTCAAGGTAGTGCTCCAGATGTCCGTTATCCAAAGTGGTGATCCTCTCTACGGGTCCGGGTGGTGCTCTGTATCTAGCTCAACCCCGCCGAGATATTTATCTCTCCGTCAATCTTTTTTATTGTTGCCCTACTTCTTCCACAGCAGCCCCACCTCTCCGGCCTTCACTGAAGCCGCCAATCCGGCCTCTGATAATGTTTCTGCACCTCTTCAGCTGCGGTACGGTGTTGTTATCATCACCCCCTTTGCTGCCACCGCCCAGAACAACAAAGATCTACTGTTTTCTACGGTTCCAGCCGCCGCTATTGCCTTATCCTTCTTCCTTGTTGTCCTCACTATCCCAGCCCTCCACATTTGTTGTCGCAGCATGCAACAGATTTGTTTTGTTGTTTCCTTGCTGTCCAACAGCCCCAAACAGCAACAGATTGTTGTTTTGACTGCCGCCCTAAGTTGTCTTATTGTTCCAACGGTTGTCTATCCTTCATGCTACCTCCCTAAAGCCACAACCTTCTTTCCTCTGCCACCAACCGCCATCCAGCAGCCTCCGTCCTCGTCGTTCTCCACGGACTTCTTTTATTATTTATGTTGTCATATTTGTTTGCCTTCTATTTCCTGTTTTCCCATATCGTGTTGGTAATATATTTGGAATTCAGAAATAATTGTTGTGTTTCCGTTGTGGTAATATATTTGGAATTCAAAAATAATTATTGTGTTTCCGTTGTGGTTTCGTTTAACTCCGGTATTAATCTAGCGTTTATTTTATATAAAACCAAATAATAATAAAATATTTAAAATATAATACATCACTTTGGCACAACATTCCTTTTCCAGCAACCAAACAACTCAGTTTTTCTAGTTTGTGGTCATTTATTTGTGTGATGACATTCTTCTTGTTGTGTGCGTAGAATTCTTTGCCAAAAAAATGGGTTGATGTCAGAAGTTTTCCTTAGTCTTCTTCTATATGCTACATGAATCTTTCATTCTAAGAAGGATTATGGTAAAGTCCTCTCTTTTTTTCACTTTCTGCGATGTTCTCTCTCCTTGGTAGTTACATCTTTAAATTATGAACTTCTTAAATAAGTATTGAACTTTTCACTATCAGTTATTACACTGATTTTGTTTTGTCAGCATGCAAACTTATGGAATCGTTGTCACCTGTTTTTGTAGTTTATTTTTTCTTAAATTACTTTTGAATCTTGGGTTGGTTATGAACTTGTTTAAAGATCATCGTCTCATTTTCTTCTTTTGGAATGAATATCCTGGTCTTCTTGTCTAATTAGGTGATGGATTTTCATTAGTCTTGCTCATACTAAATGTTGAAACACAGTTTCTCTCTAGTTTAATTGAAACCAACTCAAATTTTTGCCAAAATATTAAATTCTAACTCTAAGATCTCCCTCCAATCTTTCAGTTCAAAATCAAAATACAAAGAAAGCTAAACTTTGAGTGTTCTGGTAGTAAGTGTTCTTGTATTTCTCTTAGAAAGAAAAATAATAAACTGCTAAACAATTCCTTAAACTTTTATGCAAATGCAATTTTTTCAGACAAACTCTATTTCTTTATAAGAAATTGATTTTATGATCAATACTCATTTTATGTTTTTCTGTTATTGCCTTCCTGTTCTCTTTCATGCAAATGGTGCCATTTTGTTAATTTGGTGTAGTCTTTTGCATTTAATTTGAAAGCTTCATCCCTTCGTTAAGATCTTAAACTCCAACTCTACATGGGTTTTCAGTTTCTGTGCTATCATGCATGTTGGTTGTTTTTTACCCCTCTTTTTTTCCTTTTTGCGGGGATGGGTTTATAAGATTTGTACTCAAACTGTCTCGTGTAGAAGCCATCTGCTTATTGATTTTTCAAAACATGCAGTTGCTCCCGGCATCAGTAGTATCGGCTCCTATTCCTGCTGTACTATCTTGGAGTGTTGCTTTACATTTTTGTGTGCTAAATTAGATGCTATTGACATTTTTAAAAGTTCAAACTTTTCTGCTATTGTTTATGTTTTAAAAATTTTCAATTTCTAAAAGCAGAACTAAATGGAACTGGACTAAAACAAGATTATTTTGAGCACAACTTCTGGTTTTCAAAATTCAAGACCTCTATTGGGGTGTTTTCATTTATATTGATGCAATAATTTTACTTCTGTTTCATAAGTAGAACATTCACAAAATCTTATAACAAAAAATAACTCGGTAATTATCTCACTGGAGTGTTTCAACTGCTGGAAAGTCTAGCGACTTAGCAGAAATAGCTAAATTAAAAACAGACTGAATGTTAGATGTTCAATATGATCCAAAGTTACCTTAAGTGCTTTTTGGTTAGTTTTATTTCATGAGTTCAGATCTACTTTTGATTACGTGTTTTATGCAACCCTTGCACTAATAATTGTTTTCATTAAATGGATGGATAAAAACATAATTTTGGGTGTTAATGAATTTATTCAACTTTCAGAATTACTTTTTTGCTGTTTTTTTGTTAAAATGTTATTATGTGACTTTTGGTTCAATACATATTTATGTTTTGGCTTTTTTTTTACTCTTTTTAAAATGCCAATAGTATTAATTTATTCAGGCTTTGTGGGTCTTTAATTTGTAGTTGTCTTTGAAGGCTCATTTTTTTTGTAGGATCTTTTATCTTTACATTGCACGGGTTTGCATTTTCAGTATTATTGTTTGTGCTGACCATCTAGTAGCAATTTTTTGGTAATAAATATGTAATATATCAACTCATGCTTATTCGATATAGAAATATATTTTTCAAACTTTATTGACTTTATAAATGTGTAAGATAGCTACTCCAGCTCACATTTATTTTTCAATATTAACCAATATTAAGCCAAGAAGCTCTTTGGGTTGGCTTTAGTTCATGAGCTTATATCTGCTTTAAAGATGATCGTTATTGTTGTCCATGTGCTTTAAGATTTTAAACTCAATTGTTGATTTTGTTGAAACATGATGGTTGTTCTCTTGACCCAGCTAATTTGTTTTCTCTACTTTTTATTGATCCTTTACAGTGTGATGAGTCAGAACCAGATTCATGTGATTCAGGATGCAATGGTGGGTTGATGACCACTGCCTTTGAGTATTTGCTAAAGTCTGGTGGACTTGAGACTGAGAAAGACTACCCATATTCTGGAAATGATCGTGGAGGCTGCAAATTTAACAATGCCAAAATTACAGCTTCTATTTCTAATTACAGTGTTGTGTCTGTTGATGAAGATCAAATTGCGGCAAATCTTGTTAGCCATGGCCCTCTTGCAGGTATGTATAAAGACTTAAACTAAGCAATGCTGTGATACTGGTTTTACAATTCATTTAGTTCATTACTAGGGTTGATAGTCATGTCTAAACATTAAAACTCACTCAAATTTTAACAAGCTCGAAATTGAAATCTATTTGCTCCAACTTGAAGGTGTCATTTTCGAATTTGTTCTATTCAACTTGAAGTTGACTGGATATATGATTTATACACATGAGCATGTGTTTTAGCACTCTATGCGCTTAAATATACATATATTCATATTAAATAACCCATTATATATATATATATATATATATATATATATATATATATAACATACATGTATGCATGTATATTATATTTCATCATACAGCTTTAAATAAAGATTGTTAACATATATATAGATTATAATCTTAATTGGCAAGTGAAACATACCTTTATCAAGTCATTTCTAAACTCTACTTAAATTTGATGAATTTCTACTGGACTCGAATCAACTCAAACTCCTAATATTCCATTTCTAGTTAAAGGTTGATTTGCATGAACTTATCTGCATTCACCCCTACCCATTAGTTGGAAAAGTTGATTCATGGTTCCCTTGCTAAAACTTTCTCAATTAGAGTTATGTTTAGTAGTTATTTTAGTGCTTCATTTTATATATTCTACAAATGTGGCTAAACATTAAACTACTGCATTTATTTTTATTTGTATCGTGCAGTTGATATTATGCATTGCTGTCTGCCAATGTTAGTGTTGTGACTATAGTTGTTTTGCCACTCTTATTAATTGCTGCCTGAGTCGGTATATGTTTTATGGTGCTAGCCTTTTGGGTTTAGAAAGTATATATTTTCTTAATAATTTAACACGTCATAGCGAACTTTAGATGGGTAATGCTTCCTTTGAATGAGTTCGTGAGCATGAATGGATGAAACGTGTAGTAAGAAGCCATTCATAAATGAGGCACTGCTAGCTGCTGAACACTTGCAAGTTTGAAAGATCAATTGAGTTCACCATTCAAAACTTATGTGAAGCAATCTATTCATACATATCTAAAATTGTATATATGATCTAGAAATAATTTCTTTTTTCAACATGGTTCATCAGATGCTATGATTTTAAGTGATAAGTTTTTAGTTTAAATTATTATGGATTGTAGCTGAAGCAGATGATAATAAAATAATAGTTGGTAAAACCGTTAGACATTAGTAAAGGATAGTGAAATTATCCTACTGAAAACCAACAATATATTTGTGACATCATCAATTAAATATTCATGTTATAATTTTTTCTTTATTTATTTATTTTTTTCAAAATATAGCTCTTGCACTGCAAGAGCATGAGACTCTCGAGAAGTAAAATGTTCTGCAGTATGTATAGCCCTCTTTTGACCTAAGCCAATATGAGGTTCTCTATTCTCCAGGGCTTTAAGAAGTGTTATTGAAGTTTATGGAAGATTATAAATTTTATATTTTGCTTATTGACTGTAGAGTTTTCTATGACTGTTGTAGAGGTAAATGGCGCTATTGTTGTAGGGAACTTGTATAAAAATGTAGATAGAGCTCGTCTCTAGCCTGTAAAAACGTGAAGACATCAGTACTCATTCAAAAGTCCTCATCAAATCCACAAATTAGAGAGATAATTGGGTTCACGTCTCTCCATCTCCTCTGTTCTCTTGAGAGCGTGAGAAGATTATCAAAAGAATGGAGAGTCCCAAGTTTGCACAAGTTTGGTAGTGCTAGATTTGAGAGCTCATTAGAGCCCTATGTGGCATAATGTTCTGTCAACGATCTTCATTCCACTCCAAATGCCTAAATTTTTCCATCTCCCTAACATTAATAGCTCAGAAGCTATAGTTTTCTCTCTCTTGCTCTCTCCCTCCCTCACTATATGTATATAATTGTGCCGTCAATCGTGGCCTATTGGTAGAGCAACATCTTTGAAGGTCGCAAGTACTCTTAGGTCACGGGTTCGAGTCCCCCTTTGGCCAGTTTGCTGATATTGAGGGCGATCATCGAAGAATTAGGCATATGAGGGTGGTTGGGGGCTCATATAAGAGCCTTTGGCCATTCTTCATATATATATATATATATATATTAATATATATATATATATATATATATATATATATATATATATATATAATTATTATTATTATTATTATTATTATTATTATTAATTTTTGTGCTGTTTCATGACACTAATCCGCTATTGTGAACCATTCAGTGGGCATCAACGCCGTCTTCATGCAAACATACATCCACGGCATTTCATGCCCCTACATATGCGGTAAGAATCAAAATCACGGTGTTCTTCTTGTGGGCTATGGATCTGCTGGCTACGCTCCAATCCGCTTCAAGGAAAAACCATATTGGATCATAAAGAACTCTTGGGGTGAGAACTGGGGCGATCATGGCTACTATAAAATCTGCAAAGGTCCCAACATTTGTGGTGTGGAATCCATGGTTTCAACTGTCACTGCCATCAGCACTGCTCGTTAATCTTAGATTATCTTAACACAGATGTAAAATCTCGTATCTTCTTCTTCTCTGTATAACAAATTAATGATTATAGCTTTGATTGTTATCTGTAAATTACTGGATATGAAAAGTGCACTTTGGCTGTGCTGCTGCAGCAACTTTATATTTTGTTAATCTATATATGGATGCTTGAAATCGGTTTCTATCCAGGCTATATGTTGTGCTTATGGCTGAATGGCATGATATTGGATTTTAGATTTTGATCTGGCACTTCACTTTCAAGCAACAATACATTGTGAGGATGTTTCCATGTTTTGTTTTTAACTGCAGCTGTATTTTATGTCGCTTGATCCAAATTATATGTGAGTGTTATATGTGGGTGGGTTTGAATGTTAGATTTAAATTATTGCATACGGATACCGTATGCATCACTTCATGCGGTGTTTGATTCTGATCGTAGATCATGGTGATCTACGGTCAGGATTATTTCTGTTTTTTTTTAAAAAATTTAAGTGGGGCCCACCGAAATACATCCTCACCGCAAATCACCTGATTTATGGTCGGGATCCGGTGTCCGATCCGTATGGAATAATTTTTTGCATTACAGATTAGTTTATATGAGGCTTTTATATCAAAATAAATGTCATTTGTGGGTAAGATAGATTTGTAAAAATGAAATGTTTTCTTAAATGGGCAGTATAAATGGTTTCTGTTTTTATGAACTTTTATTATTAATTTATTATTATTATTAATTAATATGTTAATTAATATTAGTATATGTTATTATAATAGGATAAATTTTATAATCATTTTTTTATTTAATTATTTATTGGAAATTTATGATTCTTTCTATTCAAATAATTTTATGAAATTATTTTTTTCTGCAGCACAACATGTTATTGTGGAATCTAAGTCTCCCTGTCACTAGGATGAAATACTTTATTTTTGAGGGTGGCTAAATCCCTCAAATGTTTATCTTTTTTTATCAAGCATTGGGCAAAATTAGAGAAAGCCGTCTTAGATGGTATGGTCACATTAAACGTCGACCATCTGTTGATCCGATTGGAAGAGCAGATGTTTTAGACTCGATTTTTGTTAAGAAAGGCAGAGGTAGATCTAGGAAGACTTAGGCTTTTTGTATAAAGAATGATCTTAAATTACTAGAACTAAATGAAAATACGACACTAAATAGGACGCAATGGAGAAAAATGATTCATGTAGCAGACCCCACATAGTGGATTAAGGCTTTATTAAGTTCTCTAAAGTACCAAAAAAAATTTATTAAATTTCACTACTTATTAATAAATTCAAACTCGTTAATTGCGCACCCTCCAAATAACATAGTTCCGACGGTGTTTGTTATCCTTGTTTGTTACCCTTATTAACTTGTGCTTGTTTTCTCTGCAAATAGACAAGTTTTGAGTAATTCATATCAAGGCAATTGGCATTAGCTAGATTCTTTGAAAGAATTTGTCCCGTTTGTCTTAAATTTGGGGAGGATTTGATTTAAATTTGATTAAGATGTGTTTCAGGATTTTAA
>NEWO01000164.1:1122159-1171248 GCA_003013225.1 Phalaenopsis aphrodite | reverse complement strand
TCTAACCATTGCTCTGGTTTTCTTAAATCAATCATTAGTTTGGTAATGTATACCACAAGGAAATACTAATCCAAAAAAATGTATCTCAAAATACATCCAAAGGATATTATTCTAGATTTAAAGGTATTGCAGGAAAGACCGTTCAACCAATCATCAACTTTTTCATATAATTGAAATGTAGAAATGTCAATATCATAATTTTTATGGCACTTTCTTTCTTAAATTATCTTCTTAGTATCATGAAGCCATGCATTTGATGATGTGAATAAAATATGTGATAAATTACCTATAGTTTTATCCATTTTATTGCATGTTTTATGATACTATGACACTCGAGAAAGGTATTATTATCAATTTGTTCAGTTCACAAGATTTAAGACTTTTGGAAGTAGAGAGAAGGGCATTTAAAGCAAAAGAAATATTTTTAGGCAAGCCCACTTGAGTGCCAGAGAGGACCACACCTGTGTTATTGCATTGAAAGGAGCGCGCCCACACTGACTTAGAGTGCACTCGTGTCGGCTCAGAGTGCACCCAGGTCTGATCCCATCTCTTCCAATGTATGTAATAGAGAGTTCAATGCTCTTGCATCCAAAATACAATGAACTTGTACCAATTCCCAAGGACCCCTCATTGTGCCCACACTGCCTAAAACCCTAGGAATTGCACACTTGCGCCCACCTAGCAGTGCGACCGTGTCCCATTCGTATTGGTGCAGCGATCCCGCACCCAAACTAGGCACACCCGCACTTGATGTAGAATTCAATTTAAAAAGAGTTTTCTTACCTTTTTGATGCCACCTCTTTAAATATACCACTTTTTCTGGAGGGAAATATTTTTGAAAGGAAGAGGTCTTTAGAGTGCCATAGAAGCCCTTGTTCATCCTCTTTGAGGGTGAAAGCTTCTAGGTGGCTTTTCTTTATTTACTTTGAGAGAATCTTGTATGAGAGAAAGAGAGTTTAATTTTTGAAAAGGAGAGGAGAAACTTGTTTATAAGTTGTTTCACTTTGTAATGCTTCTATTGATTTCAATGGATTTCCGTTTATGGTTTCTTTTCTCCATGAGTAGCTAAATCTTTTGCATGCCTTTATGATGTAGGTTATAAAGTGAAACAACTCAATGGATTGCCTTTTATGGTTTCTTTTCTCCAAGAGTGTTTTTTTTTGTGTTTTTTTCACATGTTTTTTCCCTTAAAATTTTTCATGATTTTCATGAATTCAAGTTGTTGGTTAACAATCTAGTCTTTGTTTACCCTTGATCTAGCTAATTAGGATATTAAAACTTATCATGAACTATGACTTCTACCGATTGCATAGTGGAAGAATTAGATTAACCATACAAACCTAATAGAATTAACATATTATAATTAGGGCTTTACAAATTAGATAAGGGATCAGAAGAATCATGAGAAATGTCATAGAGTTAAATAAAACTTAACTTTATGGGGTTCTAAGTTTTCTTCTAACCTAGACAAAAGCTTAAATCGAAAACATTAACACTGGTTGACAACTATGTAAGGAAACACTTAGAAAATGACAAAATCACACTACACCCAAGTCACAAAGCTATAAGCCTCATCTATCTTGAAGAACACTAAGAGTTTTGTTTCCACTTTTCAAAGATCTTATTTTATTTTCTGGTATAATTTACATTTTTAGGATTTGACTTTTATTAGTTATGATCGTGTTGAACTAGGTGTTTCAAGTTTGTAAACTAGAAATTTTCTTTAGAAATTATTGTTATTTCTTTCCTTATTATACCCTTAAACTTCATATTACTTGACACGTATACTTGCGTGCTTGGCCACTTATCACATAACAATTTTCTAGCCATCATATGATTCAATTGTCTACTATGTCGTTGAAAGTATGGGGTAAATTTTTAGAAATTGATTCATTAATTGATCCATTACACTCTTATAAGTGAGCACTACTTATTAGTTTGCTTGAGTTCTTATGTTCAAAATTGGTGGTACAAGTTGAGCTGCTTATGATGTCAGTTGTGTTGGTTGTTGTATAGCCTAAACTACTTGCAAAATTTGGGCTATAATTCTTACTTTTAATTCATGTGTGATATTCTTTATCGATGGGGTTGTAAATGAACAAATGCACTCAATGAACAACTTGAACTCAACTTGATTAAGGCTCAATAATGCTCGTTCAAATTAGTAAATAAACAAGCTTAAATAAATTTTAAAAGCTCGAAGCATAAATGAACTAGACATGAACATAGTCAAACTTGTTTGTTTATGCTCACGAACAAACATGTTTGCTGTTTAACAAGTAACTTGTTAAATACTCAATATAAAGCTCAATAATAACTCATATTATACAAATGATATATTAGTCAAATATAATTTAATTAGTTAGAATTTATTTAATTATAGATTTAATAGTAAAATATTATTATATCAATAATATATTTAGTTTAATTATTAGCTATCTATTTATTTTATTAAGAAATGAATGATAAGTTAGAATGAGATATTTATTGTTAAAGAGAGAGTGTCATAAAATATTTTTTTGTAGAGTATTATAACCTTGAATGTAATAATGAATTCATTTTTTATGATCATTACACTAAAATTACCAACATTAATGTGGATTGCCTTATTGTTATTGTTATCTTATTAAAATGATCAAGTAAATGTTCATCCCTAACTTTTAGGATCAATTTAGTTCTTCCACTTACAAAATTTAAACTAGTGTAGTCCTATCAAAAAGAATTATGTAGCTAATTAGAAATTTCAAAGATTTTAACGTTTATAATAGACAATTTAGTAGCTACTATTAGAATTGTAAAATTATTTATTAAATTTTTTATATGAAAATTCAGATTCTTGTTTAAATTTTTAAGTCGTTTATTAGTCCGTTTAAATAATTGTTTGCTTATTATAAATAAATCAAGTTTAAGTATTAAAAAAGTTAAGTAAATCTAGCTTGAACAATGTATGAATGTTTGACACAAGCTCAAGTAAAACATGAATAACTTATAATTATACCAAGACAAGTTTGAATAATGATTTACTCAACTTGGCTTGGCATGTTTTGAGTCCTATCTATCACCAACTCCAACAAAGTCATCATATTAAGAGTTGGTGCGCTGGTAGTCTTGACAATTTGAACAGGATCAAAATGACATTATCTAATGGAGTTAGGGCTCCTAGAGATAGGTACAACTTTTGCAGTAGCTCTGATGCCTTCGGTTGTGCAAGTGGTTGTTAGAATATCTTCTCTTAAGAGTCATTCTAAATAATTATGATTTACATAAAATTAAAATGAACTAAATTCTTAGCTTAGTCTTATTACAATAACATATCACTTACACAATCCTAAGAAGATAAGAGATATTGAATACAATATATAGGATTAAATACCACTCTCAAACATGCGTCGACATGATGATACACCTAAGAAATGTAGGGTATAATGAATAAGTATATAATATGTTTTGTACTAAAAAATAAATTGATATATTACAATATGAATAAGAAAATAATTTATAAAGTTAAATTTTATTTCATAAATAAAAATCAATCATTGGTATAACTAAAAGAGAAGTGAAAACTAACTAAAAGGAACTAGTGTGCCAAGATGAGTTATCAAACTACCAAATTTGCAAATAAAATACAATGACTAATATATAAATTGAAAATACCAAAAGTAGCCTAAGATGAAATAATCTGCTCCAGTGGTTATGATCCTCTAATCATGCTAGTGCAACTTGCAATAAAAATATAAATGTATAAGTTTGATAAAATATACTTAACAAATAATCACTAATAATTGAAGCATCTAGTATGAATAAGAAAAGTGGAAGACATACTACACATATTATCGGAATAATCAATGCCTTCAACTATAGTGATATTGCATAGTGAAGGCAAGTCAGAAGCCTAAATAGTCCATATTTTTATTATACTTATGATCATGAATACAATTGACTTGAAACCACAATTTTTTATGCAAATATTTATATGTCATAATATCAGATTTATATGTACATATCTACTCATAAGTCATTTGTTTCTATTTGATAATAACTAAATATGCAATTGTGTGTGTGTGAGCGCATGTGTGTGTGTGTGTGTGCGCGCGCGCGCACGTGTGTGTGCGTGTGTGCATGTGTGTTGTCAATTTTCTATGACAAAACCTGAAACAAAATGGTTGTCACCAAATCCATAAAAATTTAATCTTTTTTCTTAGGATCCCTCAATCCGGCTAGCCATAAACAAAAGTGCAACACCACTAAAAATATTATTATACTATTATGCATGTTTCCCATATCACAAGTTATTATTAGGGATATTATTAACATGTTCAATAGCAATCATATACAAAAATAAATTGTATGAACTAAATCTAAACCAGAAGTCTGCACATGTAAAATAGATAAGAATCATATTGGTAAACTGAAATCTATGCAACAATAAATCAGTGCAAAACAATTCATAATATTTATTATGAGCAACAAATACACCTACAAACAAGTAACATAATTCTAAGGGTATGATTGACAAACCTATAAAAACCTTAAAATCTATTACAAGTAACAATGATAACACCCCTAATAATAAAATGCACGTGCATCACTTAATAAGTAATAATCACTTATCTTGAGATGAGTAATACAAAGATCCAAATATAGTAGAGGTTCAACTAATATTAGCTTGTAAGTCATACACAGATTAAGCTCTAAGTTGGCCCTCAACAAAACCCATAAGTATCGTTATCATTACAATTTTTTGCAAGAAAGCATGCTCAATTAAAACTTAATCCAACCTCAACTATCATAAAAGTTAGATAAAAATAGAAATAAGCTTATAAGATCCTATAGAAAAATAATAATAAAGTTGCATTAAAGAATGAACAATGGAAGGAAGGGGGAGAGGGGGGACTTATGTTGTGTTTGGTCAGTCATGGAGGAAGGAGGGTATTGTTTAGGGTTTAGCCTTTTGATGCATTATAAGATAACTATTTCTTTCATTTCCCTCATGAGTGGAGGTAATGAGATATATTAGAGGCTTCTAATGTCTGTTGGAATATGTTGAAGCTGTGCAGACTAGTGGGGCGAAAGAAGCCCATTCTATGTATGCATGAAAAGGTATATGTCGTTTGTTGAAAGTTGAAATGGTTGATTTTGTGTGTGATGTTAAAGGTTTTTATGTTATTAGTATAAAAAGTGAGCTTTAGGTGTTAAGTATGGAAATAGATAGGAATTGGGTGGTTAAGTGGCTCTTCAAACATATTTGAAGTTATATAGTTCATATTTATTTATTTATGGGACATTTAAATACATATAATTATGATATTTTTGATGTGATGTATAAAAAGTGAACATTATGTGTTCAATATGTAAATAGACGGGAATTGGGGGGTATGTTTGTAAATGTCTGTTTAAAATATTTGAATTTATATAGTTTCTATATATATATGTATTTATTTATGGGTCATTTACATGCATAACTATCAATTCTTTTGTATTTACATATCTAGCACCTAAATTTTATTTTTTACATTTACACCACCTAAATCTTTCATATCACATTTAAAAATGACGTGATTCCTAAGTATAGAAATTAAAGTAGAAATAAGCTTCGTTGAGTTGTCTGCGTGATAACTTTGTTATTTTACATGCAGACCACCTGATTGCTACATATTTATATATCTAACACATAAACCTTACCTTCTATATTTATTTCACCTAAATCTCTCATATCACATCAAAATTACCACCACTTTTAACTTTGAATAAGTGAAACACAAATTTCTCATGCATAAGTAAGGTCACAAGCATGTAAAAATAGAAGTTTATGTGTTAGATATGTGACTACATAAGAATTGAGTGTCATGTTGCTTTATGTGTGAGAATTATACAAACCAATTCCATGAAGCTCAACCTTTAATCGACAAGCTAATTCATTTACAAATACCAAATTTTATTAAAGAGCCAAAACAAATGAATAATACGTAGGCATTATCATTAGACATGAAAAGACTCTACGAAGCACATAACAAAGCTAATACACAATACCAAAAAAAAATATTAGGGTCTGTTTGGGACAGCAACAATTTATTAAAAAATAGTTGTCAAGCTGCTGAATAATAATCTGATGCTCAAAAAGCTGTTGTGGCTATTAGAATTTTTTTAAAAAAAGTCTGACCATGGCTATTAAGCTTTCATCGCGTCTAGCCAGGAGTGGTGAGAAAAAACAAATTTCAGCTACAGTTTTTTGAAAAAAAGATGTCAAAATGAAGTTTATCCAAAAAAAAACAGAACTGCAATGCGATGTCGCACCGCCATCGTACATCCGCCCAAACGGACCCTAAATAACAAAACAAATAAAAGATAACATTATTGATGGCATTGCAAGAATCAAAGCACAAATGCTACAACCAAGCTAGACAAAGCATATAAATGATGATGACAAGTAAGTACCTATTTCATCCATGCATGTAATCTCGGTATATCCCAAGTCATTAAAATGACTATACTGTTATTCATCTCCGACAATGCCTCTTAAATAACTACAGTAACTTCTGTTGATATATGTTCTAAACTTCCTATCTTTGCTAAGTATTCAGTCATCGTGTAAGGGGAATGCCAATACAATGCATCTTTCACTCTTGTAGCATTTATATCCAGTTTCTCTATCATTTTCTTCATGAGACCTTTATCAGAACGTTTTTTGCTTTTTCATGACATGCTCTCAACATTCTCTTTAGACATTTATCTCTAGTCTTTGTTTGCAAGTTTGGTTCAATTTCAAGTTCCACACTCGTATACGCACAATTAAATGTCTCATTTGCAGGCATGTAACTTGCATAATATAGACCGTTCGACATCAAGAAGTCATCAACAAATTCCACTAGTTTTCTTGATTTGCACAATATTTAACAATTGGTTTTCGTGGACCTCACGTAGTGGGATTAAGGCTTTGTTGTTGTTGTTGTTGTTGTTGTTGGTTTTCATGGACCTTGGTTCTACCGAAGATTACAATATTTTCTGCACAGATCCTCTAAAATATGTCATACTGATGGACAGGGCTCTCCTACAATGAAAGGTATAATAATTTTTATTAAAGATAAAAATAATTTATATGCATTAAATGTATATATAGTACACAAATGAACAATCTTCTCGCATATTTCATCAGTCACGACTCGGAAATGTAGGTCTTCATCCCAACCCCAACCGCTGTGATTTGATAGTTGATAATATACCAAAAAATTAGCTTTCATGTTCTTATAACATGTCAAGATCATTATTTTTGTTAAGTTGTACCCAGGCGATCATTCATTGCATGAGGTATACCAACACATTGATCCTTCTTCAATACATCCTTTAATATGCTTTTCGAGAGAATGTTCCAGCAGCAATCCAACAAGCATTGCATTTTGCTCCTCCGTCCATTTAGGAATTCTAGTCATACTCTTTGACTATCCAATATAAATTAAAATGTTTTCATCGGGAGAGTTTTTTACTTGAATTACTCCATTGAATTGGTTTTCCTCTAAAAATCCCATCTTTTTTACTGTGAAATCATAAATATCAAAATTATACTTAACAAAATTATTTGAATTGTGTCAACCATGACTAGGTAAAGAAAGAATACCAATTCTTTTTCATTTTTTCTACATCATGTGTATTCATCTCATGGGTTCTATAGGGCACATTTGATGACTTTTGATGACAAAGAGTATACTCCATTTGAAAGACAATGAGTTCTTTTTACTTTGGAAATAGTAGTATTGTTTCTAAGTATAGAGATATGTAAAAAAAGTATTTTTGAGGCTGACCAAGGAAGCAACAAATACTATAAATCTACTCAAAATTAGTCTTAACCAACTATTTGTACATTAAAAAATTTTCTTGATAAACCTATTGAGTATATCATGTTCCTGGAAATGCTTTAGAACATTTCTAAAGAAAATAACTCCTAATAAATACATAAGAATTGTGTGGTATGTATGTAAATTACCCTAAATTTAATGTAGGCACTAACTAGTTTAATTAGTAGAGATCATGGAGTTAATGTTAAGGTCATATGATTGTTTCCTGCCCGCACCAAAGTAATTTAATTTATAATTGATATTTGAATCAATAATCTTCAAGTATTGTCATATGGGTCAAGATATCTTATTTCTAAGTAAAACAACTTAAATTATATTTTAGTGCTTGCTTACAAGTCAATTGAACCATTATGTATATATTTTGGTAAAATATGTAATATTTGAGTATCCGAATAAGATTTCTATGAATTTTAAATATGTCTTATCAAATAGATCCTTACTCCTATTTTTTTGTATATGACACCTTCAAGAAACTTTTATCTGTCATAACAATAGAGGACATTACATAATATTTATGGTATTCGAGAAGTGTAGCATGATTACTTTTCAAATGAACGAAATCACAGTGCTAGCACTCGACTCGCTGCTAAATATTTATGAAAAAAAACAATCGTGAAGAATGATAAAATACTATATAAACAAAATTCCAAGTTTTAGAACAAAAACATGTTGTGTAGCTTGAAAAGTATGAAATTAAATGTTGCTGCAGAAAAAACTAGGCAAATAAAGAAATAGTTTTTCACAGAATGACATTCACAAGCAAGACTTGGCACATCCATTTGCCCACAACTATATCAAACAAAGATGCATCATTAAAAATAACTTAAATGAAATGATGTCAAGGGAATAACATGGTTAATGATGCAATATGACAAATACATAGAATCATAATTGAGAATATCATGAAACAAAAACTTTTTACTCTTCTTTAGGCTTCAAATGATAAAATAATCACCCAAAAAAATACAACAAAAACTTTTTACTCTTCTTTAGGCTTCAAANAAATGATAAAATAATCACCCAAAAAAATACAACAAAAACTTTTTACTCTTCTTTAGGCTTCAAATGATAAAATAATCACCCAAAAAAATACAACAGTAGCTTGGTATGTGATATTGGACCAACACCAGCAGACAAGGGCGATCACTATAAGTTACTTGTACATGCAAAACAACACATTTGCCAATGAAGAACAACCTTCAAAAAGACTCGTAACATTAATAAAAGAATCAAATTGAAATAAAAATTCAACTCGTTTGCTTGTAGTTGCAACGATGAACACATATAGAGGACATCGAACTTAACAGCAGTGGAGGATGGAAATCCCTGACCGAAGATGACAGGAGTGGAGGATGAAGGCTGTCGAGTAACATTTGTGAAGAAATATTAGAGGCTTGGTGAATGAGACACGAAGTACAACAAGAATGTCACATGCCTTTCTTTTACTAAATTCTCTTAAATCTGTCCAATTGTGAGATTACTAAATCCAAAATTTAGTGCAAATTGACCTTATTCTAGGATTTATCCAATCCCAAAATTTACCAAACTCCACTCTAATGGCTCCTTTTAATGAAAAAAATATTACATCAGTACTACGCATGTAGAAGTAACGTGTGTAGCCAATGAAATCACGCCACAACATCCCGCGCGACAGGAAAAAAAACGGCACAGTAACACGAGAAATATTCCCCCTTGTGTTATTTATGTGTTATTGCGTGTTATTCATGTGTTATTGATGTGTTATTGTGCTATTATAACACCAAGAATATTCTCAGAACACAATAACACATAAATAATACACAATAACTCCTACATAACACGGAGAATATTCCCGACAGAGAAAAATGGTGTAGTAACACGTGAGAATATTCTCCCCTGTGTTATTCATGTGTTATTGTGTGTTATTCATGTGTTATTTATGTGTTATTGTGTTATTATAACACAAGGAATATTTCAGGACGCAATAACACATTAATAACACACAATAACACATGAATAACACGGGGGGAGGGGGAATGTTCCCCGTATTATTGCGCCGTTTTTTTTTCTTTGTGACGCGAACTGTCGTGACGTGATTTTATTGGCTACGCACGTTACTCTACATGTTTAGTACTGATGTAATATTTTTTCCCTTTTAATTGACATATTTTTAATTAAATATTAGTAATTGCATAATAATATCATAAGATTACAAGCTCTTCCTATATAATAAATTATAAATACCGTTCATAACCTTGCTTACTGCAACATACTTGAAATCGAAAGCCCTCGTTTTCCCTTCTGGTTCAGTTCCTACCTGTGTCCGTCAAAGAAGAGAGAAAGAAGAGGGTAAGTTGCGACGGGAGCTCGCTGGCCAAGCCATTGACGGATTGCAGCGTGTGAATAGAAGAGGAGTTCTGGCTATATAAAATTGTAGAATCTAAAATGATTTTTCTACCGTTTGGCAGGATGCAAAACGTCCCACCGAGCAGTTTTTGGATTTAAAAGGAAATGAAGGACCCATTCGAGGCCGCTTACGAGGAGCAGGATTCACCGCCGGCATCTCCTCTGCCCCTGCCGGAGGAGGAAGCTCCTGTGGTGGAAGGTGAAGATGAGGAGGGTGCCCCCGGTTCACAGCAGTTGGCCGCTGATCCCTCAACTGCGGCTAATGCTTCTGCCGCCATAGGGGGGAAGGGAAAGGACGATGAAGAAGAGGAGGAGGAGGAAAACATGGACGTTGAGCTGAGAAAATTTCCCTCCACGGGTGATCCCGACAAGATGGCAAAAATGCAGTAAGCTATGCACTTTTCTTTATACCTACTTATTTCATTTTATTTGCTTTTTGTAAATTCTCTGATGGAATTGCATGCTATGCCACAAACATGAATTTTCTTGCAATCTTATTCTAATTCCAAAAACATAAACTTTTAAACATGAAGGCTTGTATGCGGAAAGCAATTTTAGGTTTAACTGGTAGGATCGAAAATATACTAGGAATCTGATGCGCACCTGTTGAACAAGTGGGAAGGAGAGCAATTTTGGTTTCTTGGGAACTACATTAAATGGGAAATTGAGGAGGGAGAAGAAGAATCTCGTGGCAAAGGAGCTTAGTTCATTTTATTTGATTGCATACTACTCCCTAGAGGAATCATTAATACCCTATTAGGCATCAACATTACTTTAGCTACTGATTGCAATTGTTGGAGCTGGAGTTAAATACTAAAAACCGTCTATTATAGTTCCTATCATTACTGACTCCTTTTAAACCCACCTTGCCCTCAATGGTGCATCACATACAATGGCATTTAGGCATGGTCCATGCAAAATTATTGCGTGTCAACACCTTGATCTATATTTCTCCATTTCAAGTACTTTATGGCTGACTCAGTCACCAATTCAACCATATATTGATAACACATCTATGCTGGACTCATTGGATAACTTTTACAACAACAAGCGAATGATCTTGGTTACATCAAGTAAAATTTGTAACAATGCGGTGATGATCCTTATTACATCAAGGAAAATTTAAAGTGCACATGATATTACATGAAATTATAAGCAAATACGAAGTGTAGAGACTTGGAGTTTGAGGTTGGTGAGTTAGTACTAGTTAAACTGCAATTTTATTGACAAAGTTTAGCAAGGAATAAACACTTCCAAACTCACTTATTGCTCTTATGACCCCTTCCTAATTTTGGAATGAATTGGCATTGTTGCCTATAAATCAGAGCTATTGATGCGGTTCCGCAACCACACTTTCTTCCAGATTTTGTTGCTGAAGCACTTTTCATGAAAACATTTATAACCTACACGCAACACCATTGCCTCTAGAAACTTGAGACGTCCCCTTAGTTCATTTCATTTGATTGCATAATACTCCCCAGCAGGAAGTATATATAGAGCTTCAAGACATTCTAGGACTCATAATAACCAATTAGACACTAACGTCACTTTGTTTCCTTATTTTATTTAGTTGAGCTAGCATTAAAAACTAACCTATAAAAGGTCCCTATTTGAATTTCAAAATAATTGTGGTACCATGTTAAAGTTATTATCACACCATGCGAATTTGCATGTGAGTTGTGGCTATCTACCTCTTGAAGGAGCTTTCATTGTCCTTTTTTTTGTTTTTTTATTCATCTTGAAGAATGGTGTGATGGAGTTATAATGCTTGTTTGAATTATCTATCCAATTGATATTTCACATAACGATGCTTATTGTTCTAGTAGTCATGGGCTTCACTTGTTTTCGGTAGGAAACATGTTTAAAGCCATGAGCTAGTTTTCTTTTTGTTTTTCATTCCATTAAAAAAAGGTTCATATAGAGGAATTAAGTTTATCCATAATACAACATTGATATGGGAGCATCTCGTCTTTCTCTCATTCTGCAAGATTTCGCAAAGGCCTCCCTATCCACAAAAGTTTCACAAATCTGCCTCCTCGATGTCGAACATCCACACAATGCACGACTTATGCAACTTTTGTTCTTGCTACTCGTGGATTCAGTGATAGCATGAATCCAAGCTGGACATATTTTTTATTTATTTAGTTATTTTATGAAAGTTTTTCCTTTTATTTCTTTTCTTTTCAGTTCTTTCCTATTTCCTATTTTCCGATTAGGTATTTTCTATTAGAAAATTTTATGTGTTGTAGTAGGGCTGTTTGGATTTTCAATTTGTTGAATTTATATATTTGAGAGATGTCTCTCTAAATTTTGCTCTCTGTAGTGTTGCATCCTCTTTCTTTTGCAAGTGGTGTATCTGTATGAAAGTTCCTCGCCCCACGAACGTCATTGATTCAGGGTTTTCTCTGCTATTTGCATCCCTGATAGCCGCCTATGATGTCGAACTTGCTGTCCAACAACAGCTTTATCCCTGTAATCCCTTCCAAACACCTAATCCCTACATATTAGCATTCTCTTATCATTCCACAACCGCCTTTATGTGAAGTCCTCTTCCCAAATATCTTCTAATAGCCATAGAATGGTATCAGACATTTTGCCGAAGAAAGTTCATTGATTATTTTCATTTCCATTGAATATTTTATTTTTTTTGCGGCTTCTTGTATCAATTTATCGCATAATCTGTAACCTTATTTTCAAGAATTTTTTTCTTAATTCTTTAGTAATCGGCTACTGTATGTTTTTATTTAATGCATCATTTGTAATACACGTTAAATACTTATTTTGCAACTCGTGAGGATTTAGAAATCTTACGTTTGACTTCTAAAAGTAAGTGCTCATAGTATGAATACATATTTGTTTCTTCCTTTTTCTTTTACCCTAAATTAGATTTTCACTATTAATATGTTTATATCATCATCGTTAGCCTCATCCCACATATTAATCAGAGTTAGATTTATGAATAATCTTTCTTCACGCATCTTTAGTAAGTACTGCACTTTTTTATATAATTATATTCATGTTAGGTTTGATTGTTTTCTATTTATTTGACATTTTACTTTGTGTGCTCTCCTTATTTATAATTATATTCATGTTACGTTTGGTTGTTTTCTATTTATTTGACATTTTACTTTGTGTGCTCTCCTTATTAATGAATCTAATACCCCTCATTATACATGCCCATATTACCCCGAATATGCTCTGAGCAATCTTATCGTCAGTAAATGTTTCGTTAACCATCCATATATAATAATCTTTTCTTAATTCCTTATTCTGAATGATGTTATCATTTCTAGCATGCTTAGCTTGTTTATTATTATTATTTTTTTTTGTTTCTCAACATTAGGCTTTATATGATATATCAAACATAATTATATTCTTAGAAAAATTTCCTTTAAATTCTCTTGATATCCTTTTATCATAATATATTCTTAGATAATTTTCTATTTCAATCCATTCTTAATTACAAGATATATCTGCATATAAATTCTAATTTTCTGCATGATAGATTCAAATTATTTAAATTTGTTACACTTAGATATTAATTTATTGTGTAAAAAGATTAGTTGAATGTTGTAACATCATACCTAAAATTGTATCATTTTCTAGGCCTTAGTTCTAATAATACTAGTCCCTTCAATTACAAAACGTTTTTTATTATGTTCAAGCGATTCATTATTTCAACAGAGCTCTTGCCGATTAGAGCTATGCTATCTGCAGTAAAAGCATGCACTGAAATACATTTGCATATTTTCCATTAGCATCTCCATGACCAATATAAGAATATATGAATTTAATATTGATTCTTGATATAGGCCTATTCGAGTTAGGAATCTTTTTGGTCGCTCTATAATTGCTTTTAATACTAGTCAATGATTCATTATACACATACTTGATAATTTAACATACATTTGACACAAATTTTATAATGCACAACAAATTAATTCTCAAGATACATGATTGTATGCCTTCTCATGATAAGGAAGGTTGTATTGTGATTTTATTTTGCTTTATACTTTTTTTCGTAATTTTTTTGCCAAAGAAGTCATGTAGTTGTAGATCTTCCTTATATAAAACTATATTAATTCTATGATACCCATGCAATTTTTTTTATTTCCATTATTCTATTTCAACATTTCATTGTATAGCTCATAATTTTTATTTTTATATAAATACCATAACTCCAATTATCTTCTTTGTTTTTAAATATTTACACCAAAGTAATTTTTATTTTATCTTTTGGCTTCATTTTAGTCTTATGATATTATTGAGAAAGTTTGTAACAAAAGTACTCTATTATCATCCCAGCTCTTGAATCTCTGTAGATATCTCATGTCGACTCAACATTTTATCTTTTGTATTGTCTTTAGAGCTAAATCCTCCTCACTCTTTAGATTAATCTATAATTTAATTTACTATTAGGTTCATTTCGCCCTTTTAAAATTTCTCCTTTCTTTCCTTTTTATCTCATGCAATTATTGATTTTGGTTGTTTTATTTATATTCCTAAGATATATATCCATAAGTATTACTATGTATTGTGCTGATAAACTTTCTCGTGGATTCACCTTATAATAGTTGCAAAAGGATTTTTTTTTCTTCAAGTAAAAGATGTTTCTTACTTTATTATGGCTCCACTTTTTTAAGTAACTAAGAGCTTTTCTTATTTCTTAAAATTTTCTTAACTATGTTAAAGTCATCTCTATCCTGTCACCAAGTATAGATTCAATAGCATATTTATCTCTTTTTTCATTACTAGCACGAATCCTCTTGTATCCCATTCTGCTAAAACCTATATAACCATTTAAGTCACTTAACCTCTTTCTCAAGTTTATATTGTAGCAACTCATTAATCTTTTCAAAATTTAATTTACTAAGTTATCTTCTAACCTCAATGTAAGGAGTTTATGCATTAAACACATCTATAATACCCTCATTTTTATGTACCTTAACAACGGTCACCCTATCACTGAGCTTATTTGCCTCAATGATTTTATCGTTCAACGCTCTATCTATTATTATACCTATTATATTATTATTTTAATCCCTACAACGTGAATAGCTTATAGTATTTCCATATGGCCCTAGATTTTTCTCATTTTCTTTTATTTTAAAAGGTTTATATTAATTTTTCTTTGAATCATTGTGTCCACTTTTATCATTTTTCCTTCCAATTTCTTTAAATTTTATGCAGAGATTTTAATCTTAATTATATACCTAATTAACAACTGCCCACATTTAATTACAAACATTTGAAGTTGTAGTGTACTAATCAACACATGCCCAATTTTCACCAATATGAAGATGGTTGTAGTATTAGTTGCTTTTAACATCTTTGCAAAGGCTTACCCACTTTTTGCCAAAATGTAGTTAGGTTGTAGCACATCCCTTATCAAGAACTTCCTAGCAAAATTCAAAATTGGGTTAATTTCATAAATGCTAAAACGAGTTTACTATTACTTGATAGCCTAACATCAATCTTCAAACTTGCTTACTCAGGTTTGGGAACAGCAATGAAATGGTATTTATTGAATTGAAATGAAATGGTACTAATTGAGTTGCATTCTTTTCTTGATAAGAGCTTACTTAACTTTTCAAAGTGTTAATAATTTTTTCTTGGTATTTTTGGTGGATTTAATATATATTTGAAGATGCTAATTTTCAATAGGTTTTTGTAATTATTTCAGGGTTTTCTTATAAGTTCTGTTTGAGAAAGTTCTTTTCTTCTCTCTCCTTTTTTCAGGGCAATTTTAGCTCAATTTTCCCCAGAGCAAATGAGTCGATATGAATCTTTCAGAAGATCTGGTTTTCAGAAATCTAACATGAGGAGGGTGAGCAGCTAGGTTTTCTGTATGCTTGAAACGATATTTTCTCTTATCACTAAATTACGTTGTGTTTTAGCAACTATTATCTTTTATAAGTCCTTATTCTTCAAATTTTGCTGAGCTTTTTCCTTGAAGTTTTGAGATTATTGACTATATAGTGCCTTTCGGAAGTGTCTTTTTAGTTGTAAATGTCAACCTATTACATTTGTTTTTAGTTGTAAATGCCAACTTCTCACGTTTGTTAACAACTTTATGCATATCGTTCTTCTCAAGGAAGTCAGGTCTATGTAAGTAGCAAATAAGTACCATTTCTAAACACTGTGCGAGATAACCTGTCCTTAAAGATGTCTAATTTTGATCTAATTCAGTTGCATTATATAGGAAAAATATTAGGTATAAATTGTTTTCTATAAATTCTCATTCAAGCTCATTTGTAGTTTGAAAAGCTGGAAATTCTGGATGAGCAACATCCATACAAACTCGCATGCAGTGCAAACAACTTAACATGGAGACTACTCCATAGAAATCTGCATCTAATGCAAAAAACTTTACATCAGAGAATGGCTGTGGGCAACACTCCATTATGACCAAAAAGATCCTTATTTTTATTTTGGTTTTTGTGTACATAATTTTGCCAGCAATATATTGATCTTCTCTTTTTTTTTTATTAATTCATTTCTTTTTTCCCATTATTGCTCTTTTTGTAAAAGAGATTAGGAGATCTTCTGTTGTTTTTTAATAAATTATTTTCATTGTTCTCATTATTGCTCTTTTTGTAAAGAGAGACTTGGAGAAAATTTGTCTTAAGTTTGACATGAAATAATTTAAATTCGGGTATATTCTGCTTTTATATGTTGAGAATTCTGCCAAACAATATATGAAAATGGTTGCTCATATCAAGGAAAGTGATTTATAAATCAAATAAAAAAATCCCTTAGTTTAGTTAATTTGCTTTACTTGGCTTCATTTCAAACACCACCATAGATGTTTAATAAGTGGTTTGACCAGTAATTATGCCAATGTGGTTTTATTTTGCACTAAGTTGCCTCAGAAATTCGAAACTGATTAATGTCGGTTCCATATTATTAGAGAGACGAAGAAAGTGGAGATGAAGCAACGAGAGAAATGAAATGAGCAGCAGGTGACAAACACAAGGAGTCGGTTCTATTAGCCGAAGAGGGGAGACAAAGCGGGAGGAGTCGGAGCAAGCAGGGGGAGACGACAGTGCAATATAAGTAGAGAGCGAACGAAAAGATTAAGACCATATAGGCGGTCGAGCGAGAGCTAGAGCATATACCTAGCAACATGAGATCAACGATTGGATAACAAGCAACCAAAATAAAAGGACAGACCAATATTATTGCAAGAAAGGAGATAAAGGGCATATGTGATCGAGAGAGCACACAAAGATTTCGGCCTAACAGTGTAAGAGTGACGCTCGTGGGCTTTGTACAGGTTTTGGTGCACGATTCGAGCATGAGCTATAAGAGCAAGCTTAAGTAGGCGAGATGGAGAGCAAGTGTGTGGTGGGACTCGAGCTGATAACGAATGGCTACTGCGATCGAGGAGTGATCCTGTACATCGTGATCACGAGATGAAGTTAGCTATGCTGGCCCGTGACTTAAAAGGTATATTCAGATCAATTATGCTTTTTTTGAAAGTTTAGATTTATTTGTAATGGTAGGTTTAAGCTTAGTCAGATGAAATATTATTAAATTTTTTAATTAAGATTATTGACTTATAAATACTCCTCCTCAAGTTGAATCATAGATGTCAATCATATTCAACTTAGATTTGAAGCCGTCATATAACGACCAAAGAAGGTTTTTTGTGAGGATATCTACAATTTGACCACTGGATGAGATAACTGAAACACAAGTCTCACCGGAATCGAGCTTCTCTTTGACTAAGTGACGGTCAATCTTGACGTGCTTGGTGCAATCTTGCTGGACCGGATTATGAGCAATGCTAATTGCAACTTTATCATCACAAAACAATTATAGAGGAGCAGAGACCGGCATATGTAATTCACGAAACATGATGCGTAACCAGAGCGCTTCATAGATTCTTAAGGACATAGAATGAAACTCGGTTTTTACACTACTTCAGGCAAACACCGACTGTTTCTTATTTTTCCAGGTGACAAGGTTTATCCACACGAATGAGTAATATCTCGAGGTAGATCGCCGATCTTGGACGGACCCGACCCAATTAATATCAGTATAAAATGCAATAGAACGAGAGGTCTGACATGAGAATAACAAAGCTTAAGCTCAGTGTCTTTTAAGTAGTGAAAAATCCGATAGATTGCTGTGAGATGGTACTCATAGGGGTCATGCATGGACTGACTTACAATATCTACCATGTGACAAATATTGAGACGCGTATGACGAGAAATGAGTTTTCTCATAAGGTGTTAGTAGTTTGTCTTGTTCACAGGAACAATATTGAGAACATCACCAATTTCTCATTAAGGTCGATTGGATTAGCCACTGGTTTGCAAAGTAGAAGGTTGGTCTCTATCAATAGATTCATCACATATTTGTATTGAGAAAGACAAATGCCTCGAGAGGATCTGGAAAGAAAAATGCCTCGAGTGGATTTGACAACTTCCATGTTTAAGAAGTATCAGAGAGATCCCAATTCGTTCATTTCAAAGGATGCGGTGAGGATGCCTTTTAGAGATTCCAAGGCTGACAGATCATTATCTGTCCATAAATTTGTGAGTGGGCTTTGGCGACCAATCTTGTTTTATTGCGTTCAAAGGTTCCATCAGAGTTAAATTTGATGTTGAATATCCACCAACAACCAACTACTTTTTTTCCTCGAGGAATATCAATATCCCACCTATGATTTCGACAAAGGATATTCATCTCATCCATTACTGTAGTTTTCAACGAAGGGTCTGCCAATGCTGCCACAATAGTGGATAAAAGACGATGATTCGTCAAGGAAGTGACAAAATGCTTTGTAATTCCGCGAAAAACTATAGAATGAGATTTATTTTGGGAAAGCCTGATTGCATACCTCAATGGTAGAACTCACATTCTTATTCAAAGCAGGAGTAATCTTGGCAAGTGTAGTGGCGGGGATGTCGGCCGGGATGAATTCCAAGTCTTGCAAAGGAGCAACGGGCTCAAGAGTAGGGGTATTGGGACGGGTCTCAACCGAGAGTTTGATACGCCAAGTATTGGATGCAATGGGACGGATGGTTCTTCAGGAACAATGGTTGAAGAAGTAGTTAGCTTATCCAACGGAGTCAAGAAAATAGCAGTGTCCAAAAAATCTCTCTCCTTTACTCGAGGTAGTGTTAGGGAAGTAGGGAACACTCTCAAAAAAAGAGACATCGACACTCACATAGATTTTAAATGTGATAGGGTCAAGGCATCGATAACTCTTTTGGGTGACAGAATATCCGAGGAAGATATACTTGATTAAATGGGGATCAAGATTATAACGAGTTGGGGTAGTATTCCGAACAAAAGTCGTGCACCCAAATATTTTGGAGTCTAAAGTGGAGATTAACTAATTTGCAGGAAAACACGACCTCAAAACTACTTATAGGGTTCGAAATTTTTGTGGGGACTCTATTGATGAGATATGTGGTGGTAAGTACGACATTATTCCAAAATAGTTTCGAGACATTCAATTGAAACATAATGAAACAGAAAACTTTGAGAAGTGATCGATTTTTTTGCTAGGTTGCCTCATTTTGTTTAGGAGTATCCGTAGATGAGCTGTGATGGAGGATGTATTTACTAACAAAAAATTCCCTTAATATAGAGTTATAAAGTTTGCGGCCGTTTTCAGTCCAAAGTACTTAAATTGATATGTTGAATTGGGTTAAAATGAATGAATGAAAATTTTTTAAGGTGTCAACAACTTTAGATTTATTTTTTAAGATATAGACTCACGTCATTCGAGTGTGATCATCAATCAAGGTTAGAAACCACCATTTATTGGTGTAACCTGGTTCGAGAGGATCCTCACAAGTAACTATGAATTAGTGAAAAGGAGTGGAAGGAGTGTGAGTGTGGCGGATATGGTACTCAATGATGTTTAGCTAACTAACAAATCTCACATTTGAAACTAGATAAATTTTTATTAGTAAACATCAAATGATAGAACTATTTTTAATATGGAAAACTGGGATCACCCAAACGATGGTGTGAAAGCATAATTGCAAATTTTGTGGATTGTGAAAAACTGCGACTACTGGATGGAGTGACTTCATCAACACTGTTTTTCTCTTGGAAAAAGTAAAGCTCGACTACCCGTTTAGCAGTTCTAATCATTCTCCCCGAACGACAATCCTGAAAGACAAACAACAAGGAAGAATGAGCAACACAATCAATTTCATATGTTAACTTACCGATTGACAAGATGTTACACTTTAATGAAGGTGCATGTAACATTGATTCTAGAGTCAGGTATGTTGTTAAAACAATAGACCCTTAAGCTGCGATGGAACTATAGTCGTCCATTACTTGCATATAATACATTGTTTACTCATTTATCCCTTTGCGACTCTAGTTATGTTGTATCCTCACAGAAGAGGTGCACATTTGAAGCATTTGGCCATGGCAATGCTAATTTTAAAAATGAAAATGAATATTTAAATTGGTTAAAACATTTTTTTTTCGATAGTGAAGGTTATGATTAAGGCTTTGTTGTCGTTGTTGTTGTTGTTGTTGTTGTTGTTGTTGTTGTTGCTGTAGTGAAGGTTATAATTTTGACTCAACGCACAAGATCCAAACTCCTCTTAATGTTTATACACAATTGTAAAGTTTCCTTAGCCAAAAGAAAGAACATTATTTGCTTTAATTTGTCATTAGATTATTTTGATCCTTGATTTTAACTAGTATCTTCAGATATTGCCTTCGTTGAATTTCCGTTTAATATTTATTTTATGGGTGTCAAATTGCGTGTACAGGTCAAGTTTAGATTTTAATAATTGACCCCACTTGAATTTTCTTGAGCCAAACTCAACCCAAATAAGAAACTTGTCAGAATTTCTAATTCAAAATCGATCTGCTTTCAACCCAACTCACCCTAACCTGACCCACATTGCTTTAAGTACTCAGATCAAATTTGGATTTGCGGGTCAACTTGAAGTTGACCGAAAAACGTAAATGAGTTAAGATTTTAGAGCCAAATTTGACTAAATAATTAATCGGGTCAACCATGAACCAAATTTTTTAGTTTTTTTTTTGGTTGGGTTGGCGTGTCGAATCAATTTCTGATACCTATTTATCTTCCATATTTCACTTTTTGTTGTATTTTGTTTTCATTTTTTTTTTCTATTTGTTTTGTTTTCCTTTTTTTTGTTTCATCCTTGTTTTGTTATTTATTTATTTCTGATTTTTCAGAAACAAGTAGAAACATGTATTTGTATTTATTTACTTGATCCCGTACCCATATCAACGGACTATTACCACATTACTTAAATTGAAAATAATAAAAATGGTTCTATTATTCATGCAAATCGGAGAACATGTTTTAGTCTATAAAGAGTTAGAAATATAGATGAAACATTCCGAAGTAGGTGAGGGTATAATGTTGGGGAAGGCTTAAAGTCACTTTTTGTTTTGGTGCAATAGAAAGGTCGGGTCATGAGATTGATTACAAGGAGAAAACAAATGGAAACACCATTAAAATAAGTGAAAATAAGGGAATATGCAATTTTAAAATTTGAATAAATTGAAGGTTTCTTTCCCTTAAAGAAATCAAGATGTACATATTTTCTAACATAATAGGAGTTTTTGAACAATAATAGCAAATAAAAGTCGAACCAAGCATGCTTTTTTAAGTTTTTCTGAGTTGTGGTTGTGAAGAAGCTCATTGTTGTTGCGACGGTGGGAGAGTTTTGGAATCGGAGGTGATATGCAAGTGTGTGTTTGTCAACAGAGATCACTAGGAGTTTATCCATGATCCAAGGAGCATCAATGCAGATTTTGAGTGAGCGGGTGAGAGATGAAAGCAACAATTGTAGGTTTGAGTGCGAGACAAGTGGACGGGATTGAGAGCATGAGGGAGCATGTAAAATGAATGATGTAAGGGGAAAGGAGATGATTACTTGTTTAGATTTCTGAAATTAAATGAAAATGGGATGGACAATGCCTTCATATGAGTAGGACTGCAACACTATAGGTATTAGGACATGCGAGAAAAGGGGGACAATCACGTGTGCTTATTTTAATCAAATTTATTATTCACTTGTCATATGACCATCTTGTAAGGTGTTGAAGTGAATGCTTGCGAACGTTCGAGAGAGGAATAGTTGTGTAAAGTTTTGGATTAAGTTTTTTTAATAGTAGTGATAATATATATCATTATATTCGTATTATTTAAAATATTATTTGTTATGTATTTTTAAGGTGAATGTATTTCTATATTACTTGACAATTTTAGTTGTTTGCACTTGCCAATTTTTTATAGACTCATGCATAGGCAAATCTTCAAATTATTCTTGTGTGGTGAATTTGGTAATATTAGGGATCTTTTTTGGGTAATTTTTATGCTTTAGATGCATTAATGTTATATGCTTTGCGAGACTAGCAAGAAATGAGTTATTTTACTACCGGTGAGATGTCTTGAATATTTTTTGTAATATGTTGCATTCAACTTGACTATTATGATTCCTTTCGACCGAAATGGATTGTGGATAGATATTTAGATCAGTCAATACCTCCCAACAAATATGTTTTGTGATTGGAGCTAATCGTATATGTTGAAATTAGTCAACCCTTTGGATTTTCAATAATATTTCTCGATGTCATGCCGAGGGAGCTTACTTCATAAATTTCCAGACTTTTTTATGGATGCCAATGTAAATAGCAAATTGAACTTTTTGGCATGAAGAAATTGAAAACATATACTTGTTGATCTTTGTTTGGTATTTTGCAGCTTGGCTTCGAATAACTTATTGAAGCTCGGTGATCGGTTTTGAGCGGAAGCAACTCTATCTCTATTTTTGAGTGTCATTAATTATTTGGCTTGGTTATGATAGTTTGTTGAGTCAATTAATGGTTGTCATTAGTTTACTGATTGTGCTTGCTAGAATTGGTGACAATTCCAATTTGGATTTGAGTTGCTTTCGTATTTATTGTTTGGCAAGATGAAAGAGTTGACTGGATTTGCCTTTAGTGACTTTTCGGGGAAATCATGATGCCTTAAGAGTGGCAAATGCAAACACTATTGGAGAGGATAATTTTGAGGATACGTGTACTCATTAAGGATGCAACCATTCAAATAGAGACCAAAATTTAGATCCTGAATTATATGTTAGATGGTTGATGGTGATAAGGTTTCCTTTGCCCGATTAAAGTTGTTGCATTAGCATAGCAGGGTCATATGCTCATATGAAGACGAATAACCTTCAAGCGGTAAATCAATGAATGTTTAAGGAATTAATTCATTGAGAGTTCTACTGGATGGGGTATTATGAAGATTGGTGGAAGAAATGATATAGTTTGAGACATAAGGGTAATCTGTGTAGAAGTACATTATGGAATTCTATCGCTAGGAGATCACTTTAGTTGTAAATCTGGTGATGTACAACTTTCAATGAAGTGCGCCTCCTCAGAGGTTTATTTGCATGTTATAAATGAGCTGCACTTGTTTTCTATCACTGACTTCAGCTGGGCTATTATGATGACAATGATCATTAATTGAAAGAATACATATATAAAAGAGAAGACACTAAAATCATTTGAGAATAGATTCAATTTCTCAAAGAACAAAAAGGAAGGAAAAATGACAATTGGTGACTTAAAAAATTTTCTCCCATATTTATGCCAATGTTGTGGGGAAGTTCTGTGATCATTGACCATGCCAGAGAAATGTGCACATTTAGCTCTTCTGGCAGAATCATAACAAAGAATAGAACTGCTGCCATCATCAAAAACTCCGTTAATAGTTTTATATATAAGGCATGCTCATCCCTATGTTTAATGGCTATGTTGCAGGATATAATAGAGAGGTCATATTTTAATGTTGACACCAGGAAGAATTATTCACTATGGAAATCTAGGTCAACAAGAGGTGATCGATGGCATCATCAATATTGAGAACTAAAAGAACGTCATTCTTGTTGCTCTGGTGCAAAAGTTGGGACTGGACACCACCTTAGCCCAAATCCTTTTGGGTGAACCTAGGATTCTAAGTTGAGGATGATAGCCTTTGTATATTAAAGTTTGTAATCATGAAAGACTGCAGAGCAAGATGTATGAGGTAGTTCCATTTAACATCTTGCATGACATCTAGGTAGCGTACCATGCTATTAGATTTAGATGAGTAAAGATGAGAGGGGATACTTGCAAACGGCCTACAAGTTATCAACATGTCTTGTTGATAGGAGACCCTGTACTATTATAAATGCTACACATAAAGTTTGCCTTTACTTGTCAAGTTTATCATAAAAGAAGAAACAAGTCTTGTTTATATGTATTTAGGCTAAATAAGTGCAACTTATATAACTATTATAAAATATGGGCAATTACAAACATACTACACATTTCTTAAGTATTTACATCTCTAATACCTAAACTTTGATATTTACATTTATAACACTTAAATCTTGACCACATAAAGTTTACCTTTATTTGTCAAGTGTATCATAAAAGAAGAATTAAGTCTTGCTTTATATGTATTTAGGCTAAATAAGTGCAACTGATATAACTGTTATAAAATATGGGCAATTACAAACATACTATACATTTCTTAAATATGGGCAATTACAAACATACTACACATTTCTTAAGTATTTACATCTCTAATACCTAAACTTTCATATTTACATTTATAACACGTAAGTCTTGAACATCACATCAAACATACCACTATTATTAATTTTTGAATGTGAAATAAATATTTTTATGCGTAATTTTATGACATCAAAGTGTTATAAATATAAATTAAATTTAGGTGTTGCTTATGCAAATACATAGGAGTTGTAAGTTATGTATGTAAAATTCTCTAAAATATATACATCACTTGTTACACCCCAGCTTACTCTCTTAGGTCAATTAGAGGGGGAATAGAGGATGAATTTTAATGATACTCATTCAGATCAAAGTGATTAGAAAAATTTGTCTTACTAAATTGTACTAAGCAAATTTGTACAATTTTAATTCTTCAAGCATTCATTGATATCAAATATAAATAAGGATACGTGTATAAACAATCCTAAAATAATATGCAAAGTTTTTAAAAATAATTTAAATATAAAATTATATATACCCAAAAGTCCTTATCTATGTCGAATATTAGTTTTTCCAATAAAAACTCAAATTGCATAACTAAAAATTTTACAAAATAACATATCATCTAACTAGTGGTCCATCTGCTCTTTGTCTCTTACCTAAAAAATAATATAATAATGTCTAATAAGCTCCATTCTCAATGAGTTAAATATTACTAAATTAATATTTAAAAATACAAGAAATAACATTGATGTGGGTCGGTGATTAACATAAGTAACAAAGTAATAATAAATAAATATGTTGTGATACTTAAATAGTAAAGAGAATATGCTTATATATGGTAGATGTAGCAGTTACCAAAAATAAATAAAATTGTTACTAACATGCCATTTAGGTCATTACACTAAGCAATTTTATATATGAATTTATCCTATTTTGTATTCTGATTATCAATACTATTTATCCTAAAATTATCATATCATATTTATATTGACTTTGACATATTTTATTTTATTAGGTCGTCTCCTAACATGCCAGTCATAAAATTGATGATAAAATTTAGTAATAACACCGCATTTATCAACTGCCTCTTTTTATCAATTGATTTGTATCAACCTTAATATCAATAGTATGGAAAATAATTATTTTCCTATAAAGAGTTATCTCATGAGAAATTTTTTTTTTTTTTGCCCAAATCATCATTATAGCTGACTATTTGTCACAAATTTTATGACGTTGCTCTGATTTTCTTTACTTGTTATAATCATTTTTTAAGCATGTATTACTTAATTTTTAATATATCTACTTTTATTAGCATGCACAAAAAATATAGTGCGGCGGGTAACAATTTGAAGCTAATATTACATATCATGAAATACTATAAATTAAAACTTTACAAGTTACTATTTACATAAATTAAATATGGTTAACTACAAAAATTATGCTTAATATGAAATAATTTCTAAATGCAAAAATATCACAAATGAATTTCTTAAGAGTCAATAACAAGCATTAATGTATGAATCATTTGATTTTTATTTTATCAATTGAGTATCTTGCTTCGATTGCCGTGTTTGCTTTGCAAAGAATTACTTCCATAGGCTCTTCACAAGCTTGCTTCCTCACATAAATCGCCTATAAATAGTAAAATTCCCTTAATTTCATGAAATTCTTAAGGTTTAAATTTAATTTAACACAAATCTTTCTCAATTAATATTTTTAACCTCATAATGAGTTCACTTTCAGGTTGCCAGCTCAAATCTAAGAAAATGTCATCAGAGTTAAGGCAAACATATAAAAATTATTCTTCGAAAGCATTATTTCCTTACCCTATTCTTCCTCCATTAATTCTCTTCTAAAACCTTACAGCCCAACCCATTGAAAAAAGAGGAAATAATAGATATCTGATAATCATTTATATTAGTTTTTATACATATACATTTACATATATATATATTTTATCTATAGGCCTCCTTGTCTAAAGTCTCATTTCCCCCTTCTTGAATGCCTAATCGGGTTGCAACGTGCCAATTTCGCTTATCAGAGTATAAAAAGTTATAGGGAAGAAATTAATTAAAAATATTTAATATTTAGGTATATTTTTATATTTGCGTGCTTGTGGTTTCCATCCACCACTATTTGCTCATATAGGTGGATTTGTAGTGCTCTGCGCTGATTAAATTAAATTAATGTGATTAAGGTAAGTTTAATCAATCTAATGAGTTATTTCTTATAAAATTAAATATTTCAATGTCACATACCACACACAATTCTATTTATATATATTAATGGAAACAAATTGTACGATTTTATAAAAAATAAGATTGATAGTTTTTGGAGGTGTGAAAAATTGGGTATAATTCAGGAACAAGTTTGAACTAAATTTTTTACTCATATTGGGTATAATTCAGGAACAAGTTTGAACTTAATTTTTTACTCATATTGGGTATTGCACTGCTCTTCCATTGTAAGGTTGGCATCATAGTGATCACATGCCTCACTACCAAACCTGCTCATGTATTGAAATGTGGTCATTGAGATGAAGTGATAAAAAAATTTGTAGATATACTGCAAAATAGAGTTATTCAACCTAACATTTTATCTTGTGGATCACTTATTATGGTTATTCTAGACGTAGATGGGACATGATTATATGTTAACTATCCTGCTCTTAATAAATTAACTATAAAGAACCATCATCAATTATCGGAGATCGATAACCAACTGGTATCAAATGAAGCCTGCAACCATATTTCCAAAGTTGGATCCCAAACCTAATTTTTCTTAGGTCCACATTAAAGGGATTGACACATGGAAGGTGGATATTAAAATTGGATATGGTTAGTATGAGTGGCTGGTTATGCTATTAAAACTTTGAAAATGCCCTGGCTACATTTATAAGGCTGATGAATGATGCTTTTAACCATACCTTATGTTTTTATTAGCATCTTTTGATGTTCTAGCCTATAAAAGAAGATGAAAAAAGGACCTAGAGTATTTGAGCAAGGAATTCCATCTTACGATAATAACACGAGCTCAATCTCAACCAAATTAAGCTTCAATTAATAAAAAAGGCTCTCCTCAACTTGAGAGTGCAAGTGAGAAATGAAAAGATCAACAATGATCTTGAAAACGATCTAAGCAATCAAGTGACCAAAGTCACAAACATTGATTAATGTAAAGAGCTCCTTGGGATTCATCTGCGTTTTCTTACTTACTTCTCCTTTACATGCTTTGATCAAGGTCAGTACCAAATATGAATGGAGCTAAAAGCAAGAGGATTTTTTTTGTATGTTGAGGAAGATAAGCATTGCTCCTTATGTAGCCCTGCATTTATAGCAATTTTTTTAACTAGAGACAAATGCTAGTGGATACGTAATATGGGCAATACTATTGTAGGATAATACACCTATTGCTTATCATTCTGAGATGTTTTAAACAACTTGTTAGAAGAATTATCCCATATGGAAAAAAAGAACTATTCAGCCTGCACTTCAAAATAAAATATGGGCCTGCTTACCATTTTGAAAATTAGGTTTTGATACATATGGACCACATAACCATTAATATCCATAGATTTTTGTCATATGAAATACGTGGATTACGTCTAGAATTTAACTTGCTGTTAAAATACAGGTAGCCTCCCAATAAAATGGTCAACATGCTCGCTTGGCCACCTTTAACACTTTCATGGTAAAGTATTATCATGCATTTTGAATTTTCTATTAAGAAAGATTTTTGGGAGCTATTGGAAGAGTCTGTTCAAATGGATGTTGGATGACTTAGATAAGGCAACATATTTGGAGTTTATTTTTTAAGATGACCTTCGGGCATCTGCACATATTAGATATTGCGCACCATATTCAATGGGTGCAGAGACATACATTGAAATCGGTTGGGAACTTCGAAGTGGAGACGGCTTTTATTGAGCTTGCAACAATATATGTACTAGCCAAACATTTAATATGTGGTGATTAAATTTATTAGAGAATGTGTACTTTGTAGCACCTCAAAGCGTATAAACAATAAATTAGGATTGTACACCCTTCAACAGGTACCATGCTACTGTGGGAATGAATCTTTGGTGAACTTTGTAGGAGTTTTACCAAAATACAAAGACAGGCGTATGTTATCTTTGAAAGATTTTCAAAATAGATTATTTGAATCCACTGTAAGAAAACAATAACATGTGATGAGGTGGCTAGAAATTTCTTTTAACATGCGTGAACTTTCTTTGGATAACCTTGTTCAATCATATTTGATTGATATAGTTGATTTGGGATTTGGGAATGACATATGGCCCATTAGGATAACCATCTGAAAAGAAGCAACATATTTTATGCTTAGACAGAGAGTTAAATGGCAGTAGTGAAAAAAACCATGGTTTATTTATTAAGAGGGACAAAAAGAAGTATACCAAAACTTGGGATGATATTCTATTGTGAGGGCATTTGCAAATTCATATGTTTGTGGAGAAGTGATTGCCAAAGAGAAGATAAGTATGATGAAATTTATGCTTAGACAGAGAGTTAAATGGCAGTAGTGAAAAAAACCATGGTTTATTTATTAAGAGGGACAAAAAGAAGTATACCAAAACTTGGGATGATATTCTATTGTGAGGGCATTTGCAAATTCATATGTTTGTGGAGAAGTGATTGCCAAAGAGAAGATAAGTATGATGAAACGTATGATCGTCATTGTGTCAAGCCCAACTTTCATGTAGGATGTATCGTTTGGTAATATTTTAGAAATGACCGCTTTAAAGGATAAAAAAAGAAGTTGAAGTCAGTAAGGTATTGGGCCTTTTAAATTTCTCATGAATAATGAAGACCAAGTTAGTGTGGTGGAAGTACCATCATATATGGAGATGTATTTAGTTTAAATCTGAAGAATATGAAGCTCTTTGAACCTTCCATGATTGATGCTATGGATAATTTACTCGTATGATGGCAAGGGCTTTTAGAATTAGTTATTATTTTGAAGAAATAAGACTACCACAATTAGACATGAACCAAAAGGAGACTACTGACAGGAAAGGGTAGTTACCATGGAAAGTCAAATGGACCCCAAAAAATTGTGCATGCAGCTCTCCCTTATCTGAAGCAATATATTAATAGGAATGAAATCTTATTAAATAGATGATATGTGATATGTGATATGGGGATCAAATCCAGATATGATTGGTGATCAATCAGATCACCTATTGTTACAATGAGCATTAGGTTATGAAAAGACTAAATAAATAATGTTGTTGACTTTCTAATGATTTAATTTCTGTTTAAAATTTGCTCACTATATTGTTTGATCTGATTGTTGAGATCGAAGGTGATGTCTTTAGAAGTCCTTCGATGTGATGGGATCATCATTCTATATTATACAAGAAAGATCAAGGTTTTGAAACATATATTATTTGAATAAGTCTGTATCTGAATACATATTCAGATTATGATAATTTATTGAGAATAATAATTAAGTTTGAATTTATCTTCCTGATTATTTGAAAATAAGTTTTTCCAGTTTTTTCTTTGTGGAGTTTGGTTTGGAAGCTGATTAGATTAATTTCTATGTAATTGCATTTATGTAGGTTTGAAATTTTGGAAAGAGAGCAAACATAATTCTTCCTATTTTGTTTCTCTTTTCCTTTTACTATTCTCCACTTGAATCCCCTTCAGCAGTTGCTGCAGTAACAGCTTCTTACAGCAGAAATCAGAGTTTTAAAGGAACTCTTGCTGCAGTTTCTTGTAGCTTGAAGTCGCATCCTCTACCCTTGCCCATTATTGCTGCTTGATTCGCCTACGTTTTGTGCTCCTGTACTTGCTATTGGATGGAACTGCTACTTTGCTCTTCTGCTTGTGCTTGTATGTGTTTTTGGGTTTAATTGCTGTTGGTATTGCATTCTAATTACCAAATTGCTGCATCCTACCTTGTATTTTCTTGTTGCTGCTACCTTGCAATTGTTTCTGTTGCTGCCTTGCATTTCCTGCCTATCTGAAGTTTATTGATATATTCTACCATTCACATGCAGTTGTTAGCAGCTATTGTTGGATCTCAGAAGATTTCTGTACCTATGACAATAGTGGGATCTGGTATTGCAAAGATGTTTGTTGGGGAGCTGGTGGAGACAGGCAAGCGACTATCTCGAGTTTCTTTGTTTCTCATTTTAATTGATTTACATAAAAGTTACTGCACCATTAACGATCAATTACCGTGACTCTATGTTCTAAAATTTGAACTTTTTCTGCACCTAGTATTACATTTCAATGGTCTCCTGCACTACTGCAGCAGACCAAGATAAGCTCCGGACTCAATATTTTTGTCTGCCAAGTTTCAATTTTATGGTTATGTCTTAATGCTATGTAATTTGAATTAAATATTTTTGTTGCTTGCATTTTGATTTAGAAATCACAGGATCAGTATCTGTCTATCATCCTTTTTAGGAGCTCGCATTGATGGGAGTTTCATGCAATTTTCATATGTTCAACAAAATTAAACTTGTAAAACCAGTGGTTAAAAGATGTAATTAAAACACAGATTAACAAACTAATTTCATTTCTTAAGCTTAATTCAATCAAATTTAAAAATTTCTGTATTTTTCCCATGCTCTGATCATTGTTAAATCAATTCCAGGTAGAGTTGTTATGAGAGAAAGGAAGGAAAGTGGACCCCTTAGGCCTTGCCACATTAGAGAGGCGTACAGAAGGCTTAGGCGTGAAGGAAAAGTGCCCAGAAAAACTGTTCCTAGACTTTTCCGTTGAGACATCAAACTTCTACATTTGTCATCTTGTAGCTTCTGCCTTCTAGTTTCTAGTGATATTTTGTAAATTCTTTCTTATAAGTGGACTTCATTTTATTTTTTTTGTCAACCAAAGTGATCAGAGCAAAAGTTGAATCTACAATTACTGTGCTATGAGTTGGTTGAACTTGTTGGCTTTCAAGGGTCTTGTGATCTATTTTATTAATTATGATGATAAAAAAATATGTTTGGAAGATCTAATATATGGATTAAGTGTTTCATGTGTGATGATTTTATAAGAACCAAAGGTTGGATGAAGATAGATAGTTTGGAGCTCAAGATATAATCTTTAGGAGATAAGGAGTAGTATTTTGTATGGTTGGTTTTTTTTCACAAATAAATATATTAATTTAATTAATCATTAATTAAGAATAATAAGGTTTAAATAGATATTATTATATTTTTATTATTCAAGGATAATTTTTATTATTTGAATATTTTCTTTAATATTTCATGCATGATATTAAATTATTAAAATGTTATAATTGGGGCATTTTAAGTGAAAAATCTATTTTATTATAGTATGTTTGAAATTCTTATGAGTCTTTAATAAAATATTTTTTTTTTTATTTTAATTAATTTATTTTAAAAATGTCATATAAATAATAAAACTATTACCTTTGCAACCATCTCATTCTTATCATTAATTATTAAATTGTTAGTATAATTATTTCTTTTATTGTTTTTTGCAGGTACAAATTGATGGGTTTATAACCTATTTTAAATTAAAATTAAATTTATTATGATTTTTCAAATATTATTATTTTTTTATTAAGCTCACTAGTTGTTTTATACCCACTTGGATATAGTTAAATGTTATTTTGACTTGCTTATTTTAGCAAACCATTGGCTAGTAGTTTGGATTTAATAATAACTTAATAAAAAATAATTTTTTTAGTAAAAATTATATTATTATTTGATAATAATGTTTGAAAAATATTATGCATTAAAATTAGTTTAAAATCAGCATTTAGTAATAAATAGTCTTGTATTTTTTTTTTAATGAAATGACTTTCTTGAAGTCTCAATTTTTCTTATCTTTTTATTTTATTTATTTAATCAAAAGCTTAATAAATGAAGCGTAAGTTCTTACTAATACATCAAATTTCTTAATTTGGAAGGCTCAATGTACACAATAAAGCAAATTTTTGTTGAATTTTTCGAATTTGTTTCCTTCTCTTTATATCTTTATTTGCTACTCTTATACTTCTAAACTTCTATATCTTTCAAAAATCTTTATTTTTGAATGAAATATTATTTGAGCATATTAGAATAAGTCTCCTATGATTAAACTCTTTCATTCATTATGTTAGCAAGCAAGTTATTTTAATTTTAATATTGATCTATTTTCTAAATCTAAAAATAATAAGAAAATTCTTTTAAAATGTCATAATGATATTTATGTAAATCAAAATATAAATATATTTTATAGTGACCAAAATTTTCTTTTCATCTTTTAAGTTATAAGGCGATTAACAACACATTATAACTACTCTCTAATTATTAGTTTATTTTACTGTAAGATTGTTTGAGCTTATGTAATTTATAAAATGTTAGATACTTCTTTTTTTATCAAGTCATTTGGCTTAGAAAATCATTATATTTAGATTGAGTTGTACTTAGCCCCTGTAAGAGTTATAGGCAATTTCTTCAATTTGAAGAAGTGTGGATTTCTAGTTTGAGAGTTGGCTAGCGTGTATGTTGGCTTGGTTGATCGAACCTAAATAAAATATCGTGTTTGCTATTTCTTGTATTTACACTTGTGATATCTTGCCATTTAATTTACTTGCAAGTTTTTAACTTCTCTATTGGATAAAATTTTTATAGAGTAAAATAAAAATAATTTAAAATATTTAATTAATCAAAATGTTTAAAAAAAATCAATTTACCTCACTCTTAGGTGTCATAGTCATCTTACAATTAATATCATAGCATTTTCCCTTTCTTTTGATTTAACATTCCTAAAAAGATCCACATTTAAACTATGACTAAGGATTTCCTAGGGGTTCACTTCCTGAAGAATAATCAACTCAACATCCACTATTGCTTAATAATGTTCCCTTTGATTATTGGAGAAAATGATCAATATATTCTTAAGAGGACAAACCACACACATATGCTTACACACCAATATCATACTCGCACTAGAAAAATAAATGCAATTAAAATTGAAAAACATTTTGAGGAATGAACTGTATTAACAAGAGAGTTAGATTAATTAAATACTCTAGCATATAATACTTTACATTGTGCACTTCTTCTAAATGATTACATGGAAACTTTTATGTTAAGTATGGCAAAAGATATTAGGGATAAATTAATTATTACTTATGAAGGAACTAATGGGGTTAGGGAGCTCACATATATAAATTTGTTCATAAATTTGAGTTATCTTTGTATGTCCCATTATGAATTATTTTTTCATCTGTATATTAGATTTATAAAAATTATCATAGAGTGCAATAGCTTGAAATAACATATAAGAACCAATGTTTAGTTTATAAGATTCTTAGATGCCTTCCTAAAAAATGAGATGCTAAAGTAACATTAATTAGTGAGGCTAAAGATTTATGTATTAAACCATTTGATCAACTTTTGGGGTGTTTGATGACACATGAATAAAGCTCAAAGTTAGAATATTGATAGCTCTACAAATAATGAGTAGGAAAAAGCTAAAACCATTGCCTTACAACTTTATGACAATGACGAGCCAATAATTTCAAGCTTATCTATTGATAATAACGAGGTGGTTGTGTTTTTACGAAGACTTACTAGAATTTAAAAAAGATAATTCAAACATATAAAAAATCTAAAAATTATAAATACCAACTAAGAAAATATTTATGTGAGTGAAGCAATCATTTGTTATCAATAAAAAAAACTCAAACATATAAGAGAAGATTGTTAAGATCTTGTTTTTTAAGCAAACTTCTATTATTGAAAAAGGTTAATATTAATAAAATGATGGGAGTTCTAATAAAAGGGAAACTGAGCCTATCACCATGAAACAAAAATGACAGAAAAAGAGGAGGAGAAGAATGAAAGTGACAGCTTGGGAAGAAGCACCTAAATTAGCAAACCAGCCAGTAGGTTGGTTGCCCTTCCTATGGATGTGTGACCATGAAATAGAGAGATACTTGGAGATGTGGGCAATTTGTTTCAAAGAAAGGTGAATTTGTCGATGAACATGTCCCTTTCTAGTTAAACATTATAAAAGCAAGGAATCCATTTCAACTTGTAGTCTTATCTAGTCCATAGTCATAGCAATTTTGAGAGTAGTAAAAATAGTATTAACTTCTACCTGAAGGGGTATTATATCATCAAATGGGGAGGAGAAAAATGTCAAAGTAGCACCCATGTGATTTTGGAAGACCCCACCAATGTCAACACATTAAAATTTGAAATTACCATCCACATTTACCTTTATCTAATGCTAGTCAGGTTGCCTCCAAAAAATGAGCTGTAGGGAAAGTCTAGGAGGCTGATTAGTGAGGGAGATCCCATTTGGGAAACCATTAGGATTTTACAAATGTTTACTTTTGAGTTTGTCATATTTGAGAACTTTGTGAAGATATGAAAAAATTCTGTAAAGGTAGTCTTAGGGTCCTTTAATTTGTTGGTGTGTTCAGGATTGTTTTTTGTATTCGAAGGAAACCAACAAATGAAAAAAATGTGTAATGATGTAGACAAGATTCCCATGTCTCCAATTAGTAAAATAGACAAGGAGAGATAGATAGCCCCTCCTAGGAAATGACATAAAATATAGAGAAACAACCTTCCTCTAACAACAAACTTGCAAGACAGAAAATGTAAGAGACTCCTTCTCATACTTGCACAAGTGGCAAATGGAGGAGAGCCCTAAACCATTGATTTTAAGTATGTAATTCATGGAAATAAGTTTGTACAAAAGTCTCCAAGAAAAGAAGGAGATGGGAGGATTGAGAAGGGAACTCCAAATCTAGGAATTACTAGGAACAAGCAAACGTTGTTGAACAAAGAGGAAAATAGCCCTATAAATAGAAATTCCATTTGCACATTTGGGTTTTACATGTGTGGTTTTGGCCACGAGCACATAGTGGGATGAAACCATGATGAGGAAGCTCATGAAAAGTCCCCATAGAATTGAAAAACATTAGGGTTAGCTCTGGGTGGCTTTGTCTTGATCAGGCTTTCACACATACGTCACTGCAATTTCACTCACAACCTAAAACTATAAAATCACCTACAATTAGCATGGTTCCCCACTGTCCCCAACCCCTAACCTTTGAGTAAAGTGGCTAGGACCAACACATAGAGGATCCAAAATGGGTTTCTATTGGTCTCATGGCATCAAAAGTGTATCATTTTTATTAGCATTTTCAATGAACCTCAGTACCACCAAAACACCCAATTTTTGACCTTCCACTACCCAAATCTTTCCAAAATTACCAAAATGCCTCCTAGAACCCTAAATTTTCTAAAATTGCCCAGTTTATCACTTTCCACTCAAAAATAATATTGGACCATTCCAAGTATTTAAATTGCCCAAAATAACCCAATTTTTTCAAAATTCCCAAAGTACCACAAATTCCCAAAATTACCAAAATGCCCCTCATGTCCCAAAAATTTCCAAAATCACCAAATTCACTCCAAACATTCCCAAGATCAATCCTAATCGCCCAATGACCCCAATTGCACCCAAAGTTACCAAAATTGTTCAAATTTCTCAAATTACCCCTAAATCACAAAATCCCCAAATCACCTCCAATTTCCATCAAATTCATTTCAAATTCCTCCAATTTCAAATCCGCACTAAATTTCATTAGTCTAAGACCAATTGAGAGCAAATTCAAGCCCATTTGATTGAGCTTATGATTAATTTCAAATCAATTTCATGAAGGTCCCCTTCATATACATTTTAAAAGCCAACATTCATATGCATATTTAAAATGTCATGATACCCAATTTGCGGGTTGACGAGGCAGCTAACACGGATGGCAGCGTCAAATCAAAACACGGTGTGTGGCTTCTTGATGCATACGAGGAGACATTCAGTTGACACGGGTAAGTAGAAAATTAGGGATATTTTTGATTTAAATTAATTATAGAAAATTTAAAAACCCATAAATTGGTGTAGAAAAATGCTAAAAATAAAATAAAAAAAACTTTTTGTACTTAGTGAACAGAGGAGATTAATGTGGACTAAAAATCAAAAATATTTTCTTTATGTTTATTTTTAAATTAATTAAATACTTTTAAACTTGTTTAAATTATAAATAATTAAATACTAATCACAAAAATATGAAATTTGGAGGGTTCACTCCTCTCATGCTTAGGATATTCTCTGATTTTTTCAAAGTTAGAGAGCATCTCTAACATTAGAAACCCTAACTTTAATGTAAATTACCATTATTTTGTTTAAATTAACTATAAGAAAATGAAATATATGTCAGAAATTTATGAAAATTATTTTGGTAAATTCATTGTGGTTGGAGAAACTTAAGAAAAATAAAAAATCAAAATTTCAAAATTTAAGACATATTTTCCTATTTTAAAATTAAGAAAATTACCAAAATTTTAAAAAATACAAAATAATTTAAATAATTACCACATTAGGCCACATTGAAGCTAATCACCTCAAAAGGCTCCTGTAAGAATTTCAAAGTCCTAAAAATTATCTTTGGTGTGAAAATGAATTTTCTAAGAAAATATATATTTTTTGCTTAAAATAATTATATTAATTAAAATAAAAATCTGAAAATTATAAAAAGTAGTTTGGGGTGCTCTTTCTAACTAGAGGCACCTAAGAAAAATAAAATTGAGATTAAAATAAATACTTTATTTTTAGCATATTTTCTTCTTTAAAAAATTATTTAAAATAAAATAAATATAATAAAAATGTAACATAATTTTCTCTGAGCTCTTTGAGGTCAGGGAGACCTATGAAAAATATAAAAAGGAATTTTGGGAAGGAAAATATATATTTTTTATTTATTTAATCCTCAGAAATCATTTAAAAAATTATTAAAAATTTAAAATATAATTAAAAAATTCACCAAAATTGTTTTTGGTGGTTCTCAAACCTAGTTGAATCTCCAATAATTTTTTTTAAGAACATAAAGTTTATTTTACTTAGTTATTTTAATTATCCCAAAAAATCCCTTTTTTTCTAGTTAAAATAACTATAAAAATTAAATTAAAAAATTAGAAAAATCACAATTTCTCCTTTAATTTCTTAACTGACCCATGAGTGAGATGATAATAAAATTTTAAAGACATTTAGTTTAACTTAAGTAATTATGAGGTGAGGAGCCTTATGGTTTATGTGATTTCCTTAATCAAAATTTAGGTTAAACCAACGAGTAAAAAGGTAGTTTTGATCTTAACTAAATCTTTAAAATGTTTGAAACATAGAGGGTTAAAAGGGTAGAATCCAATTCATACCATCATTTTACAAAAGGTAAAAATGTAATTTCTTAAATTGTTACAAGTTGAAAGTCAATCAATTTAGGAGGTCCTAAGGTGAAGGGCTTGTATTAGGAAGATGTTAATCCACTGATTAGAAGCCCTACTTCCATGGTTAAATGGTAATTTGATCTTTCAATAAGGATCAAGTGCACTTCACTTAATATATTTTTAAGAGTACAAATCTACCCACACATGTTTAAGAGTTGAGGCTTGATCCTTAATCATGTAATGAGTTTTAGAAAAGAGAAACATAATTAATCATAACATTTCTAAAACACTACAAGCTCAATTTCGATGGGGAGGGTAAGGATTCCCTTAATGACTTCATATGCCCTTAAGGGTGTTCACCCATAGTGAAACACGAATGAATGTTTAATTGTCTTGCTCATGGGATGATTAAACATTGAGATGTTCACTGAGTATAGGTTAAAATCATTATAATTAAGTTTTAAATCAGGATGATTAATTCAAAAAAATAATATGTTCAAATGAACTCAAAATGATCTAGAAGGTTCTAAAAGATGTTCAGGGTTATGCCCCGAGCACTGTTATAATCTTCTGGACATTTTGGAGGACATCCGGACCTATTATCATATGTTGAAGGAAATCATCCTAAAAAATATATAGGGATCCACCAAGTTATGCCCCGAGACCCGTCAACTCACTAAATCAATAGAAATACCCTACACTACTTATCCTATATTAATAACTAAATGCTTAAGTTTTCCTCGTGATTTATACGACTCATTTTTCAGACTTTTTTTGTGTGCTGGATTTTCTCGCTTTACTTACTTTTCCTATATATTTACTTAAATTTTCCTAAAAATTATATTATGTTTTATGATACTAACCATGCATTGGTAGCATAGACACAAGTACGCTTTATATTTTATTTACCACATTCTACAACACTTTATTATATACAATTTTCTTTATCATGCATGCTTTAGTTATAAAACAAAACAAGAAAAATACCTTTTTTTTAAATTAAGTGTACTTTTAAATTTAGTGAACGCCCTTAAATCACTCATTTTAGATTTATGAGGATCTCTCGGATGAGGAAACCTAAGTTTGATAACGAGAATTCTCCGGTTTAAGTGAGCCTAACAACTCATTCAGACTAAGTAAATTCAAAGGAAAATAGTGATGCCGGAATGAGAGAACTGTGGGATCTAGTTAAATTAAAATTCCCTCAAATAGGACATTTGAATTGTGAAACATAAAAGCTCAAACCATAACCTTTTAAACCTTGAAACTACCACTTCAATACTAAGCATGGAGAAAACCTTATGGGTAGCACGACGAGGGCATATACAATAATAACTTTTGAGAGAGTAAATGAGATCTTTATCAACAAAACCATTCTTTATAATTAAACAACAAGTCATAGGATTTCGAGGCAGTCCGTTTAGTGCGACCAAAATCCTCAATCTATCTTTAGCCTTTTGCACGATTATGTCATGCACTATAAGACCTAACTCTCTTTAGGTTCTGAGGCTCTAGCTATTTGCATGATCAGGATCATGTAAACTTAAGCCCTACATAATAAAATTAGTCAGATGAAACATCTGATAATGTATCTTCGAAATTAAAACCAAACAATAGGATAGTTTGGGAAGTCACCGAGGTTCTCCTCAAGATTCATGACATCCACTACCTTTCTTCCCTTGGATTCTGAAAATAACTGCTCTCATTATGAACCATTCCCATTTGATTTTTTTCATGCCTGACCTTGAAAACTTTAAACTTTGAATTCACAAAGACAAATACCTCTGATCTAAATTAAGAGTTTTCTTAGGTAAGTTCGGTTGTCTAAGATGAAATTAACTATAAGGGCATGCCCTTATAAGAAACTAAAGAACCCATATAATATAAAATTTGTCTAATCATTATATTAGATGTAGTAATTTATCGATCAACATAAGATTTCGGATACCAAAACGAATGTCATAAATTTTTTAGTTTACTTAATCGATTCTAACTATTAAGTAATGTGTCTAACTCTCAAGATAGGTGTATTTCTTGTGGTGTAGTGCTAGATTATTTAAATTGCTAAATATATGAGATCATATAGGTCTTTTATTTTCTAAAATTAAAACACTATTTTCAAAATTATATATACATATTAAATTAAATTATATTTTCAAAGCAACTGACAATCCCCATTCGGCAACCGACACACAGTGACAATGAGGAAATGATTAAGTCCACAATACTTTTTTAATAGGCTTAACCCATTAGGAATCATCAGGATTAAATATAATCCATAACATCATGAAGTAAATCTTCATTTAGTCCACCAGATGAAGCCCAATACACCTTAATTATAAGTTTTGCACAGTTTATATCTGGAATTCCAATGGATCTTAATCCTCACCAACCTAAAGGACTTTGTTGAATAGCCTCTCAAGTCTGTTCACCATGACAACATGTGTTTTTCAGCACTTACATTGTATCAAGAGGAATAAATGTGAGTATACTTTAAGCAATTTAATTCTATCATCATTGGAAATGAAGTTGTTGTCATAATATTAGAGTTTGACATAGATCTTATTTAAGATACCTTCAAAATGAGTCCTATCTTTGCTTATGTAAATACCAAGATAAGGAATTGGTAGAGCCTCCTTCGCGAATCTAATGAAATAAAAAATCCAATTTTACCTACACAGATGAACCTTCTTTTCTAAATAGAAAAGGCACTTGATTTTGTGGAACGACATCCCATAGATAACCTCAAAATGACTGATCACCTTCCATAACTTCTTGATAGAATTTTTACTAGCATTGGTAAAAATGACTAGATGATCCACATAATCTAGAATAGAGATTAGAGGGAACCCTTTGCTAGAGTAAAACATACAGGATGAATAAAAAACAACTCCTCAATACATTTAGACATATAATTAAAAGCCAAAATAAAAAGGATGGGAGAGAGTGGATCACCTTTATGCCACTTGAGGTGTTGAAATAACGTTCAGAATCACCATTGACAATCATGGCGTTTTAGTTTTTCTCAAGGAATCATCTAATGAGGTAGCAAAAACTATTTTGAAACACATGGGTCTAAGCACTTTAAGAATAAACTCCTAAGAGAATATATCATAATTTTTCCTTATACCCATTTTGATAATCATATTATCATCCCAAAATTTTTTATCCAAGTCCAAAACTAATTCTTGAGTGATAAGGATTTTTTCAGTGATGCTCTTTCCATTAATAAAAGTTGTCTGGTTGTGGCTCATAATTCAGTGTAAATGGGGTTGAAGTTTAGCAACCTGATAATTTTAGACACATAGAAGTGTGGTTAATAAGTTTTAAAGCATCTTATTGACCTTTATTCTTGTCATTTGGGATCAAAGAAATAGTAAAAAAATTGAATTATTTATGGATGTCAACCCCTACAAAGAACTGTTGCACAACTGAAATCAAGTAAAAGTAGACATTATAAAATTTAGCACCAAATCCATCAGCTTCAGCAGTTTTCTTACTATAGTAAACTTTAAAGCTTCCAAAAATTTTTTCCCTTGAGAAATAATCATAAGATGAAGATTAATAATATAATTTATTTTATCTTGGAATAAATGTTCCTTCTGATTCGTGTGACTTGTAATCTCAGAATTATTGAGCTTTTGGAAATAATCAATCTTATTACTGGCAATCTTCTGCATATCAGTAATCCAATCCCCACGAACATTCTTTAATTTTCATGCTCCATTTTATAATGGCATGTAGGTAATCAGTGTTCCTGTCCCCATTCGCAATGTGATGCCCAAATACCTTTTGGCTAAGAATGTTCTCCTCCATAGTAATAAGTTGAAGTAAATTATCCTGGGTAGATTTTATCCGCTCAAGAGAGATTTGATCATTAGAAAGTTCCTTTTCCTTTGTCTTAACAAGGTTCTTAGCCTCCCTAACTTTATGAGTAATGTTGCCAAAAAACTCCCTATTCCTGCTTTAAGTTGCTTAGAGATATTCTTGTGAAGTAACCACAATCTAGTCCAACTCTCACCAAGGTGCTCATAAAACTAATGATCTTTAATTAACTTCATGAAACAGCTATGAGAAGTCTACTTATGGAGGAACTAGAAATGATATTACTTTTGTTTTTCAGAAAAGTGAACATCCAGTAGCTAAGGTGAGTGATCTTATATGGTTTTAAATAAAATTTTGTACTTTAAAATGATGAAAAGTCTCCCTTCAATCTTTATCAACAAGGAACTGTCAATCCTCTCAAAGACTTCCCTACGATTCTAAGGTAAATGGAGAACTGGTAAAACTCAAATAAAAAAGGTTAGAATCATGCAAGAATTAAACAATTTGAGTGATCAAAATTTGAGAATGGAGCGTACCACCCCTCTTCTCCAAAATGAAACTAATAATATTAAAATCTCTCCCAACAAGCCAATATCGAATGGATACTTCAAAAAAAAAAACAAAAATGATGTTGCTAGCTTATGACATAGAATAATTTATCATATTAACATGTACAAACTTAACAAAAATTTTAAACATTACATAGTTGTGAGATTACTTAAATTATATTTTTATTATGATTATGTGTGTGAGGCTTGTGTTCATGGAAAATATACTAAAAAATCATTCAACATTAAAAATATTGTTTCAACTTCTAGGCTTTTTGAATTATTACATATTGATTTATTTGGTCATATTAGCATAATTAATTTAGGTGGTAAAAAGTATAAATTTATAATTACGGATGGCTTTTCTATATATAGTTAGGAAATTTTTTTATAAAATAAAAATGACAATTTTATTAAATATTTTAAGAAGTTTGAAAAATATATTCAAAGAGGTGACAAATTCAAACAAATCATAGTGGAGAATTTGAAAATAAATCATTTGAATATTATTGTGATGGTAATGGTATTATGCATATTTTTTTGCCTAATGAATGAGATTGATAGATGAAATTGATTCTTTGCCTAAAGAATGGAAGTATAATTAGAATCACCCAAAAAAGGAGATCTATCCAAAGGTGTTATTACTAGAAGGTAAATATTTTGAGTAATTCTTTGCACTTGTAGCAAGATTAGATTCGTTTAGACTTCTACTTATATGTACATGTTTTAATGGTTTTTTACTCTTTTAAATGGATGTTAAAAGTGCATTCTTGAATGATTTTATTCATCAAGATATTCTTATTGAGCAGCCTCTGATTTTGAGTAAATAAAGAACCAGGGAACGATTCTTACAAAAGGAAACCCAAAGCACACCATGCAAAAGAAGTGAATTATTGTGACAAGGGTTATTAGTGATGCTAACCAGTTCGGTTATAGCCCCCAATTTAGCTAGCCAATCAATAGGTTGATTTCTCTCTCTAAAAATATAGCTCCATCTCACTTGCTTGGTTTTCATAAGAGCTAAGATTCTTTTCATGATTGTATGAAGGTATCAGGGACCTTTAGCACCATCTTCACAAATAATAATAAGCGTTAGAGAGTCTAGCTCTAACTGAAGGTGATCCTAATCATACAAGAGGCTAGCTTCAAAGCATAAAGAATAGCAATGACTTTAACATGAGAGCATACACAACCACACATGGAGGAAAAAATAATAATAAACCCTTTTTATTCATATCTAAAATCTCCTCCAACTCTTACTCTAAAAGTGGAGAAACTTAAACAAAATTAACTTTGATCCAAGTTCAAGTTAGTGTGGTCCAAGAGATAAGTTTAACATGTTCCTTAGGTAGATTAATGACAAATATATTCATCAATTTTAAAGTAACTTTGAAACTTGCTACTTCTTTATATTTTAGCTTTTCAAATAATATCATTTATGAATGATTTGATGTGCATAAAGGTTTTGTCTGTAGCCTCCATATCTTTTTAATGTTTAACATTATTACTTGTTGTCTAAAGAAACTATACGATAACAAAAGGTAACATATTCCAAAAATAAAATGAAAAACAACCATGTTTGTTATGGATTGAAATCCATTTGATGGAAAACAAATCTTGAAGAGATTACTCATTTGTCTTCAGATAATAAGTGAATAATAGCAATTAAAAAATGATGATTAAGACTTTCCTCGTTATCTTATACAAAAGATAGATATATGGTAATCTAACCCCTTTCAATTCAATAATATCATCAACTGGAGGAAAACTATGAAAAAAGCTTCATTTAAAAAAAGGTTTAAAAGGTTTTAACATCTTGTTCCAAATCGAATTACCTCACTCTAATTTATGGCTACCAAAAGGAAAATTAATTAGTTTTTGATAAAAACTCCTTATTGAGCTTTTAAACAAAATTTGATCCCTTTCTTGTCTCTTAAATGGAATATTACAGATATACATCAAGGCCTTTTCTAAATCAGCTTCTAAAGTTGGGCAAAATCCCATTATTTATCACTCAAAGAATTAGCTTCCTTTTGATGCAAATCAAATGTTCCTTTTTGCATATTAGATAAGAGACCATAAACAGGTCAATCATCAAAACTAAAACTTAAATTGCCTTCACTCAACTCTAAAGTGATCAACTCTTCTATTTTTATTTCTTTATTTTATCATTACTTTTCAAACAAAGAAGTTCCCTTTGTGAACTTGTATATAGGTAGGATGTGATCCGTCACAATATTTATTTTTCATGTAATTAACTCATAAGGATTTATTAGCTGTAAATGAGAAATGTTGCATTTATATCTAGTAGCATATTGGAGCATATAATGACAAGTTTGAAAACTACTAATATACCCGAACTACGATGAAACACAAGAATTGTGCATTATTTAATACCTCTAGCAACTTTGAAATGACCATGTGATTGGCCACTGATCAAATTTGAATAGTAATTATTATCAAGCCATATAGCAATAAGAGTGTAGAACTCCCTATTAAAACCCCTAGAATGTAAAATAAAAATAATGTAATCCAGATTAATTTTATCATAAGCCTTCTTGATATCTAGTTTGATAATTAAGTTTCCCCTCCACTCTTCTTATCTATATTAAAAATAAATTCTTGGGCCATTGATCAAAATTGAATAGTAATGATTATATTATTAAGTTCCACCTTCAGAGTTCATGAAACAACAAATTTGGAGCTGAAAACGTTGTTTTTTATCAAATTCCTAGAGACTTTAGCTAGGATGTGAGTATCATAAAATAGATGGCTAGCTCCCAACAATTGAAATGAGCCAATTGATCATACTTGCACACTGCTTGGTCAATTCTAGGCAGGTGACACATTACTTAGAAAATAAATTGAATTTTACTTCAAAAATTTCTCTGATGCTATGATAAATTTTTCTAACGTGTTCCCAGGTCTAATTGACACTTGGGGAACTTGAATCCAAGAAGCAAAGTTGACAGCAACACTGAAGAGATTTGGTTGGTGGAATAGCTCGAAACACTCTTGCATTGAAAATCTTAGTCTTTAAGCTTGAAAATAAAGCGCTAGAGGTGGTTCCCTACTTAATAGTGACAAGCTCCATGAAGTGTAAAACATAAATCACTCCATTAGTGAGACTTAGTTATTAACCTCGTAAAGGTAATGACAAGATCATCCTAAGTTTTGGTGAAAGGTAAGGCCCAATCGAGGAAAAAATCTGAACAAGTAACTAAGAACTTGAAAATTGTAAGATGCGAGCCAGAAAATAATATCATAAAATAAAGGTGGCCCTAACAACAAAACTGATCCACAATGTCAAGCATAAAAAATCCAGTCTCAAAGCTCCACATAGATATAGCTCTAGTGGTGGTTGCCTTCTTAGTATCAACTCACAATGGTTACCCCCATAAAGGAAGTGACAAGATTTGCCTAAGCCCTAGCAAATGTGTGGGCAGATTGAGACGACAAATTCAATCAAAGTAGAATGATATAGATAGTGTAAGACTTGTGTTGGTCTTTGACAAACCAAAAAATGTTCGACAATCTTTCCCAAGGTTAGAGTCATCCACTAAACATAATCACCAAGCAGTTATTACAAAAAAATAATGTGATAAAGATAAAAAGAACGAAAGAAGCAAAGGTATGAAACAATGATTAGAAAGCTTCACTCATTTTAAACTAAATAAATATACAAGTATTATATGTATATAAAAGATTTCATTTACATAATCCTTAAGCTTAATAGATGGCCCTTCTTCACCTTTAATGTTCGAGTCATCCCCAGAAGCACCCTCAAAATTGGATAAAGAGTAGTAAATTAATCTGAGTCAGCGAACTTTGGGTTGACAAGGCCCAACCAAATGAATCAGTTGATTATTGTGATGTTGTCGACCCTAAGTTGCTCGTTTAGAATCTTTTCCTCCCTTGGGTAGAAAGTGAGCAACTCAAAGAACTCCTTGTCAGTGTCAGCCTTCTTTGTCATCATCTATGCCTTCAACTCTCGCTTCTCTTGCTCGGTGATTGACAGAAAATCCAACAGAGTAGTAATCTCCTCCTCTGTTACTTCCAATTTCTTCTCCATCGTCATGGCTTGGTTCATAGAATCTTTAGCAATCCTGACTGAGGTCTTGACCCTTTCCAAAGTAGTGGCCCATTACGTCTCAATCTGGTCCAATGTCATCAAATAGAGGTAAGAAGCCTCACAATCCTTCAATTGGTATTTATCATCCTTCCTGTATAGCTTAAGTTGCTCAAGGCCCAAAGAGACTTAACAAATACACGTGATCATATCACCTCCACAAAGGCTGATGAATGGACCTCAACTGACGGTGAACTGCTATACCAATCCACTACTTGGTTGATGGTTTTGTACTGGTCATCAGAAGAATTGTAGATCTTTGCCCCTAACTTTGAGAGAGAATGAACTGACCCACAATTACGCAGTAATTTAGTTTCTAATAGATGACCAAAAAATTAACCCAATTAATATTTAGTCGCTAGTGTGCAAAATTGATATGTTATAAAATTTAAAAAATAATTTACACACGAGAGGTACTACGCAAGTATACGTATCGTTTCAAGTAATATATGAATTTCTTTAAAACCCCAATATTGATCCCATAAAGAAGTGAGGTAAGAAACCTTAGGATAAGTTTTAGTTTACTACTATAATTTCTTAACTTGGAATGTTGATTAAAGTAGTATTTCTAGTAATTATTCTTAAATGAAAAGTGTAAATCTATAGATAACTTTTATGGATAAATTGGTTTGGAATTTTTGAGATGATAGAGACTGTCATTTTCATGCAATGACCTAAATAATGTGTAGGTATGAAATACTTAAAATATAATATTATTAGTGCAAATAGGAGCATACTTATTCTTTACCTCTTCCAAGTATAATGAACATTAGCTAATCTAAAGTTGGTTTCAGCATGTATAGTAGTGTTGGGTAGGTTCTAACTTCTCACCTCTAGATTACCCCCTTTGCCCTCTATATAGGACCTACCAGTGATCCATAGTTCCAACTCTAGATCATATTGATAAGAGAATCTAGCTTGTCGCCCTAAAAACATCAATTTTATACCAATCAAATCTTATCTCCCTATCTATTTGCACTCTTCTTGGACGATCGGCATGACTTTTTCCAAAGTGAAATGTGGTGTTTACTAGTTGGTGAAATGTTAGTCCTCTCGGGTCATTAAGTTTCTCAACAAATTTTAACATTACAAGTGATTAGTTTGTAAAGTAAATTAAAAGCCAGTGAAAATACCATCACATTAATAAAATAAGATAAGATTAAAGAAAATTTAAATTCCTAAACATTGCTTCTATTTCATTGCAAAAGAAAAGTAAAATGAAAATAATGGCAAAAGCAGTAAAAGAATTGATAGAATTATATAATAAATTATGTGCAAACAAGAAACATATGACTACCTACCCTCTTATAAGTGTATAAGTACATTTAGTATTCTATTAGTTTTATGCAACTATCTATCACCTAGAAGCATCTAATAGAAACAGATCATTTAATTAAATTTTCTTAAAAGTTACATTGTCGCCTAAACTACTTAACTAGCCAACAGGTTAATGTGAGTGCACTCAAGTTACAAGATCACTACTCTCCCGAGTCTTAGTTTTACTTAAAACAATTTTTAACATAAATTATTGCCACTTAAGTTATGTCAATAAAGCAAAGAAGATATTACTCATTACATGAAAATAAGAAATTATTCTATCATAAAATAAATTTTCCTACACATGTTACTACTTCATATTAAAAGAAAAGAGTAAAGAAAACTACTTACGAAGCATGGATAAAACAAAGCAGAAAACTTCATTAAATTAAAGCAAATCCACTAGAAATTACTTACAACAATTACAAGATAACGAAGAACACAATACTTAACTTTTTTCTCTTTGAAAGAAAGTTGGAAATCTCTCCAACAAAGTTTTCCGCCGATCCATGGTCCGCTCATGCAATTCCTTTACACCTTTCTCTCAAAATTCCTCACCAATCTCTCCAAACATGATGGAAATCTACATCTTTGTCTCCTCTCTACACTCGCGCTAATACTCTCTCCAAAATCCCCCATCTAGACTCCTCATGAGAGATGCCAAGCCCCTCCTTTTAAAGAGACCAAAAACCTTTTTTTTTCAAAGAGAAGCACATCTTCACTAGAAGAGACACACAATTTCACTCCAAGAGGCACACCTCTAGCCTTTTCAACTATCTAGATTCATTACATCACTCACTGGCATGTACATAGCCCTCTAGAACCTTCCAGAACAGCCCGAAACTACCAAAAACTGTCAAAAACCGTTCGTGGACGGTTTCTGGAGCCTAGGCGCCAGTTTTGGGTGCCTAGATGTCGCCTTCTATGTATTCTGGCGCCTAGGACACCCTGCAGGCAGCTCCACTGTTTCGCCTGTTTCAGCTCCGTTTCAGCTACATTCCCAGGTCAGTTGGTAGAGCATCCGCTTTAGCGGTTTAAGTCCCCTTTTATCTGGGGTTTGAATCCCGCATCTGGCTATTGTTGCCTTAAGAAAGAGGTACTCGAATATTTAGACGCATGTATCGCCCCCAGACTTGATGGGGTTTGAGCCAATAGGGCAGGTTGGGACCTCACACCCCAGCCCATTCTCTTGTATGTATGTATATATATATATATATATATATATATATATATATATATATATATATATATATATATATATATATATATATATATATATATATA
>NEWO01000164.1:1092676-1110896 GCA_003013225.1 Phalaenopsis aphrodite | reverse complement strand
GGTGAACTTCTCTTAGCATGCACCTACAAACATTCATATATACACTACTTCATTATTTCATATCATGATTTTTTTCTTATAAAACACTTTCCTATATGTATATGCCACCCCTAAACAATTCGAGTACCACCTTCTTAAGGCCAACTGTGCCAGAGGGAATTCGAACCCCCAACCTCAGGGTTCTTATACCATGGATGCCAACCAACATGTAGGGGTACGCAGCATATATATATATATATAGAGAGAGAGAGAGAGAGAGAGAGAGAAGGTTTATTTAGTTAGTTATAAAAGTAGGTTTAATTGAAATCAGAAAGCACTTGAATAAAAAATACTCAGTTTGGAGATCGAAGAGTGAATCACTTTGAAGGAAAATGTACAAGTTAATTAATTTTAAAGGTTAATTAATTTAATTTAAAATTAATATTCATTGAATAAAATGTTAAATTATAACAACAATAAGGACCCAAAAAGATTTGGAGTTAGAGCTTGTGAAATGTTGCACCGAAGGTGAAAGACTCGATGTGAGTCATTATGGTTTTAAATTATAGTAATATTTCATGTTTTTAAATATATTTCTGCTTATTTTTTTCACTATTATGTCCTACATCAATGAAATTAAATCACAAATGATTTTTCATATCATTAGTCATAAAGTATTCATGTTAAATACTGTTATATTAATAGTTGCATGGTACCTTATTTTATAAAGATATCAAATTATAATATGAATCTTATATTCTAATAGAGATGTATATGTTAGTTTATTGTATGACCATATATTTCACATGATTACTTGACCTTTAGGATTTCAGTAAATATGCATATATCAATTTATTGTGTGACCTATCGATTTAAAAAGATTGCATTTATTCATTAGGAAAAATGAGTAAATTTTTCATAAGAACAGAATGCATGATATGAAAAATGAAACAGTATATATATATATATCAAGAAGAGTTCACCCCCTTGTAGTGCAGGTAGGGGACAACGGTGTACCCGCGTATATACATATTATCCTACTACCACAAAATTGTGATATTTAGATCACTAACCATTGTGTCGATGTGAGAATATAAGCTATTGGCGAGTATGCGCCTTTCGACCTCAGACAATCGTGTAAATTAGATCACGGATTGTTATGCCGACGGGATAATTTCGATCAGCAGTATGTTAGGTTTTGTTTTGACGATACTTCTAAGACAAATGTGAATGTTAATAGCATGAAAAAAAAAAAGTAAAGTTAATGATTATACCTTGAAGAGTACAATTAAATTTAATGCACATCAAAGTGTAAGTTTATTCTATTAAATAAATGTAATAAACACATACATTAGATTATTATATAATTTTTATAGAATTATGAAAGATCAGCATGCATGTTATTTCTTTTCCTTGGTTTGATGTAGTTTAGAAGTATGATTGCTCTTGTGTATCTTATATAACTTATTATATTATTTTAAAAAATTTTCAAGTTTAAGCATTTAAATAAGAAGAATACTAGAGAGCTAACGTGTACAAAAAAAGTGTTCAACAACTAGAAAGCTAACTTTTATTTGCTAATTAACATATTTACTTTAGTGGCTCTTTCAATTATTTTTTTAAAATTTTAAACTATTAGTGATAAAATTAAAATATAGAAAACTTAATTCCACCCGTCTGTCACTTGTTCTCGCCTTGTTTAATTTCAAGCCCCAGGCAGGTCATGATATTAACCTCTAAAAATTTCAATACTATAAGCTCAACGGGGTGGTGTATGCATTAAATCAACCATTGGTTAAATCACACACACAAATATTTAGGGCAACGTGTAAAGAAATAAAACTTTTGTAATAAAAAGGAAATTCACTTATCATAAAGGTTCCTTCTCACAGCCTCTGATGAGGCAACTTACATTCAAAGCCAAACCCTTGGGCCATAGAAAGGTACTACATTTCTCTACATCAAGGCAAGGTCAACCTCTCCTTAGCTCGTGGGAATGGTCTAGTTTTGGTGTCCAATAGCAAACTCCAAAAAAAATGAAAAATGGCTTTCTAATTTGTGCCACTATTTTCTCCAAATTAGTCGGTCGCTCATGGTTATGAGAATTAGATGCACCCATCCTAAAAGGATTTCATGAAGAAATATGAGAAAAGAAGTTGACACTCCATGGAACCTCTGCCCTCATGTACAAAATCATGGTGAAGATATTCACAAAAGAGTTTTGTATGACATTAGAGAGGATGAGCCCACAAAAGTTTAAGATATTGACAATCTCCAAACACACAAGAGAATCGCTAACCCGATAAAAATAAGTCCAAAAAGAAACACAATACATTATGCAAAGAGTTGGAAACTATCAATTCTTTGGAATTTGCACTGAAAAACTCACTTTTTTTAAACAACGCCTCAGATGCTCCAAATTAGATTGTAGCAAAGTAATGTTGGAGCGCTGGACAGACTCCGCTTCTATAAATGCCTTTTAGCATTTTGCAAGCAAAACTGTCATAACTAGAAATGCTCAATGTAGTGAATAAAAATCTATGAGTGAAGAGAGAGAATGACACAAAACAAATGAAAGTTGTAGAGTTATTATGAGAGAGAAAAAAGGCTATTTGTAAAAAAAGAGGATTCTTGAGACACCCAAATAAATGTAAGAAAATCATATTTTAAATAAAATTACTTTTTCGTCATCACAATTAGTGTACCCTCACTCGCTTCCATATGATACCAAAGTCAGTGAATCCAAATAAAAAAAACAAATGCACAGAAAGCACTAAGAATGACGCATGAACAAAAGGACAAAAATTGCAATAAAAATAGTCACTTAAAGGCAAACACAAAAAGGTTATTAAAATACTATTATACTAATGAGACCACATTTCCTCACCGCTAAGAAAAACCAACGAAGATGATCAAATAAAATATTATGGGAATTGCACCACTATTCACAAATCGTAAAATAAAACCACCACATGGTAAAACTTGATCAACTTTCAAGAAACTAGAAACATCCAAGTCATAATTTTAACCTTCAGATTTTAGACCTCTGGGTGAATAAAGTTAGCTACATTATCAAGGGCCGCAAAAAATAAAAAAAGAGCCCTCTCAAAAAAGGCGAGCTTCTTCTTCTCATCCTAAACATTGGAGGCAATAATAAAGAGTAGATTTCATAAAGCACACACTTGATTTTGTTTGGAGACCAAAGAGGATCTCAATTAGGCAAGTTGCCAACAAACCCTCAACATGAGCTACTAGACGTGCCCATTTCTAGCCTATATGAGATATAGAACAGTGGACTACTAAAGACAAAGTTTCATTTCTCAAGACTATGTTTTTTATAAGGCAACATAAAAAGCTTGTCCTTGTCATGTGCATCCACCAAAATGATCAGAATAACCTCACTTATAGCTTTAGCGGCCTAATCATTCCTAGGTGGCACACATGCCTCCATACTGAAATCGCGCATACATCATTGAAAAGCAAGAACTAGAAACTCTCTACTTAGAAAATTGTCGAGAGTAACCCAGACAAGGTGCCAACAAAAACCCTTAATTTAGAGTCAAGGGTCAGAGGTCAAACCTGCAATGGTTGTAGCCTCAAACTAGACTAGACCAACCCAGAAATTCTCTCAGGATCAAATTAACAATAAATTAGCTAAGAATGATAAACATGACTCTTTAAACTAACTCTTTCCTACGACAGGGGTTTTTCTCAATCCTATGTAAATGATAGATCAAAGCTATAATTTCCAATGTATATGTTTTAAGAGGCAGGATTACCTAAGTTGGAGCTGCCACTTGAGCTAATGAATCGATCATTTGACTAGCCGCAATAGCACTCGGTTGGAGCAGCCCATAAGCATTTGCACAAAGGCAATTCACCATCGCACGAGTATGGTCTTCCGCCTTCTTTAATATCTTCTCTTATTAACCACTGGATGACGACAAGATGACCACTCCTTTTGCTAACCCTGCTTAGGATTGCAATGAATGCTTCGAAACAATTCAAAGCTAGAAATGCCCGCCACTTCCCTTATGGACGCCTAGGCTATTTGGAGGTAAGGAAAATTCATTCAGCCACAGCCACTATGACAAAGGAAGGCAAAAAAAAGATCAAGCCCCAAATCCGATGCAGCAATTCATTTAGACTATCAACATTGTTAATGTATGTAGTGGTCAAATCAAAGTCGTTATTAAAACATAAAATGGGCATGGTTCCCAACACAAGATTAAATAAGCCTTGAAATCTATTTTTTCACTATACTTGTTCATTGAAGGTAATAAATGACAAACTCCATTCTCTTCTTCTTTTTACATATCGCACTTCAACTGTACAAAAAATTAAGGAAATAAATGTATATTCCGAATCCAAATACAATGGTGTGCTCATCAAAAACTATGGCTCAAGAAGAATCACTCACCAAGGCCAAAGGACAACCGAAACCTAAAAAGTACTCACTTGAGCTTTGGGGACACTCTTGGAAAGCCAAACTGCACTCAACAAAAACTACAACAAACTCGCTAGAGTTGCTCACACCAACTCAAGGAATCAACCTCGATTATGGGAAATGTGTGCCCCAACTTGAGAGATCACTTGTCCAGTGAAAAAAAGCTATTCTCCCATGCTCATACGGAACTGGTCACTTCATTGACAAATTAGCATCCCCTTCTAAACGCTAGTGATCTCATCAAACCAATCAGCAAATCCATTCAATCACTCGCATATGAATCCATCCATAATTACTCACCAAAAGTCTAATCATTGTCCTCATGTCTGTAAAGGCCCTAAAAGAATTTTTGTCATTTTATTCTCCAAATATTGTCTTCCATTGTTGAAGATAAGGTGAATGAAATGATGTTTTCATTCTCATTAAATATCAATCTAGGAATCCTTCCTAGGATTTGAAGCATGATGCAATCCCTCTCTAATAGGGATCCATGTGAGTGGAGTCAAAGTGATCCCTCCTACTAGGTTCCCACGACTTCCCCCAGATGGACTGCTTTTTCTTGCCTTTCACAGCAACTTACTACCTTCTTGAGCATCTGCACCGTTAAGAAAGACTCAGCATACCTTACAACTCTATACATTAAGAAGTCTTAACTAATACCACAATGAAGCAAACAGATCATTATATTTGTAATAGCGCTGGCAACAAAAAATAAGTGTTAGTATTCAAATGACACTAAATTAAGTTACCAAATAAAAAATTAAAAATTAATCAGATGCACAAATGTAGCGGTCACTTACAATAGCAATATTGTTTCCATTCAGTAATATTTGGTCAAGTTTGGTTATCCTCCGCCCTTCAGAAGTTATTTCACTGGAATGGCAAAAATACAATGAATGGAAATCATTTAGCGCAATCAAAATAGATTCAGTAAAAAATAAAAAAACGCGAACAGCATTTGATGCCACAAATAACAAAACGTGCTGATTGAGATAAACTGTGCACTAATTGGGACAACAGGAGCATAAACTTGTTAAACACAAGGTATACCCAAATAAAATAGTGCCTTATTGGTTGAGTAGGAACTTAAAACACGATGCAGTATCTTGGTATTGCAGAGGGATTGTATCCATGAATCAAGCCCAGGATCTCCATTTCACAATAGAGATAACTAAACATTTGATACCGGAGTTTATAAAGTAAATTTGGCTACTTCAAAAAGGCGGATTTATGTCGAGAAGCCTATTTTGAGGTAAGAATATTCCTTTTTGGGTTTAGTTACTTTATGAGCCGAAAATGTATAAAATGCTAAGATCTTTAAGATTCCAGATTGTTTATCTGAGGCGACGAATTCGATACAAGCATGTAAAAGATCGTCATAGGACAGCTCCATAAATTTCATGTAAAGAATCCTATGCTAATTTAAAAAGAATAATTACATTTACGGAAATCACTTAAATCTTAAAGTTTAATATGATGTTTTATTGGTTATTGAGCTCAATATAAAATTTATTGTAACCTCCAGCTAATTATCCGAATTAAAGCTTTAGCGTAACAACCGAGGTGAATAATATATTTCAAAATTTCAGTACTCGTTTTTATTTCAAAATATATGTTGATTTAATGTACTTTTTAATTCAATTAGATTTATATTGCAACAGATTCTTCATATTGTTAGATAGAAAATTTATGTATGACTGAATAGTTACAAAAGATGTACATGCATGAAAGATATGCATGAGATGAATGATATTTAGATAGACATTATATGTAAGATAGACATGTAACATAGACATATAGAAAAGATATGCACGCTATAAGTAAGAAAGATGCATGAGATAGATATATGAATGATATAAAAGATATACATGATTAATAGTTGCACAACAGAAAAGTTTGCATGTTAGTAGATTGCATAGAAATGTTTCAGAATAATGTATTATGAAGAATGAAATAGCTTATATATCAATGCTTCTATGTGCATGTTCAGATGCAGATTTCACCCCCTAAATGGTACAGACATGAGACACCAATGTACTCGTGTGCCTAAAATTTTTCTACCAACCTAGACAATTGTGATGATTAGATTACTAACTGATATGCCAATGAGAAAATATTAGTCAGGGGCAGGTAAGAATTTTTCCACCTTAGATAATTGTGATGTGTAGATCGCTAACTGTTGTGCCGATCAGACAATATTGGTCGGTGTTAGGTTGTTGACAGTGATCCTCACAGAGATAAAAATGTATATAAAGAATATAAAGTAAAAGTAAATTTAAGATAAATAAATATAGAAAAATAGTGTATGTTCATTTAGAAAAAATGTTATTGATACATGCATTAGTATATATCAGATTGCTTATAAAATTATGAAAGACCAACATATTATAAGATTTCTTATAGACTAACATACATATTGTACTTTTTTTCTTGAATTATTGCAGTTTAGAAGTGTGATTACTCCTGAGTTATCTTTAAAAAAATCATTATGTTGTTTCCATATTATTTTTAGGTTTTAAATATTTGAACAAGTTGAATAGGAGAGGAGCAAATGTATACAGGAGGCAAAAACAACAATAAAAAAGGTACAAATTTCTACTTGTTAATTTTAATTTCTTTATTTAATGGTTCTTCATTTATTATTTGAACATTAAATTGTTAGTGATAGAATTAGAAAAGCAGTGAATTGATTTCCACCGTCTGACCGTCCGTTCCCGTCTTGATTAACTTTAAACCCCATTGTTTCCTCTCCCTTCTGATCGGTTGATCGACTCCTCATTTCCTCTTCTTCAATTTCTCTTGAGTGTTCAATTCTTCGATTCCTCTCCTTTGGTTAGACAAAACAAAGTGCCACAAATTTGTTTATATTTTCTTTTGGTGAATTTTTAACTTAAATTCTTTCTTTATTTTTAGCTGAGTCGGATGCGTAACTCACGTCTGATGAAATAGGATTTCCTAAAAGTCCTCACACTCTTAAAGGGAGCAATGAGAATGAAGGGGGAATAAGAATAAGAAAGAGAGGGAGCCCTGAGGGAGTGCCATGTCAATCCTTAGCTCTTATCCATTTGAAAAGGAGGTCGAGTCAACATCGAGAAGACGACCGCTTCCCCAATCAAGATTTCAATAGAGCAATCCCTACAACAAAGATGACCTCATCCCAAAAGGTGGGTAGTGCTACAAAACCAAGACCTACGAGGTGGCTAGCTACGATGGTCATCAGCAAAGACATGGCTACAAGTGTCGTCAAAAGTAGTAGGAAAAGGAATCAAAGATGACCCCACAAAAAAGAAAGGGTATTATAGGGCAACTCAAAAGGAAGGGAAAGTTTGTCCCAGATATTCAAAGAAGTCGGCCTTCAAATACTATGAGGAGATGAACATTGGGAGGATTGATTACAACATCGAATCTTGCTCATCGATAAATCACCTTGCTCTGCTCGACATGGGCCAACCATATTCTATGAGACATTTGAGAAAGAGAACATTGTACTTCTTAAGCGCAACTTGCATGTGGAGACCATGAGGGTGCTAACCATCCATGAGCAATATATAAGCTCGTTAGTATGGCAAGCAGCTATAGATGGTTAAGAAGATGAGTCGAGAAAAATATTAACAAAAGTAAGTCTATGAGAAAGTAGATGTTGGCTTATGAACGCTTGAAGGCGAAAAAGAACTTTCGAAGAATAAAATCAATCTAATTGAGCTTTTATCTGACAAGGATGTAGCCATCACCAAAAACTGTTGAATCATGGATTCAACCTTTTAAGAAGCAACTAAAGTTGACACTAAAAAAAATGAAGCCATTTGGAAGGAACTAATAAATAGAAAAACCATTGACAAGTCCATGAGTTCAATAAACCAAAATCCTAAATGTCTTGAAGTTTAGGCTCATTATTAAGAGGCTGGTATGCTTTTGCCTAGATCAATTGGCACCTAAGAAGATTCTCCTGAAAGCTCTCAAGAACTTGAATGGCTTTTATGGGACAACCAGGCATATAAAAAAATCGAACAAGAAGGGTACCTCATAATTTTCTTCTCTTTTTTTTGTTCATTTACATTTGGCTCTCTGTAAAGAAAAGCTTGATTGAAAAAACTTTTACCTTAATTGCCTTCATATGCTTTTATTTTTGTTATTTTCTTTTGAACTATTAAGTTCGCTTATTAAGTATAAAACTATAAGAGTAAAGACTAAAAGTAAGACTTTAGTATGTTATAGATGAAAATTTTCAAGTTTTTAAGCCAGTCAATGTAGCTGAATAGGCACTAAAATAGCAAAAAGACTTTTAGGCCAATTAAAATATGTACGGTCTTTAAAAGACTCATACGAGCACAGAGAAATTTCAACCTCAACCAGTGAATAGGCTCTTAGTGAATAGGCTCTTAGGCCAAATAAGAAGATTTTCACCCTGTAAGTGGCCTTTTAAGACAAATTGAGAACTTTCGGTTTCATGGGCGAGTTACTCAAAATACTAATGAAGTGGCCTTTTTGGCAGGTTGGCACACAGGTGAGATACCTCTTTCAGCTACATGCTTTCATATGCTAGATTAGATCCTTTGAAGGCGAACCAACTACATCGGCCAATTAAGCTCATTCTAATGATTAATGTCGTTCAACAAAATGTTACTCTTCCCCTTTCATATACGTATCTCCCCAAAAAGTAATCGCCTCTAATGGGCCTCATCTTGAGAGTCGCAACTTAAATTCACCAGAGAGTGGACCATACAAACTATTCATAACGGATCTTATCACAGCACAGAGTGTTCGACTCTAAGGTTGTGACCCACTTGAGTACGATACATGGAGATCGGCGACTTTAATGATTTGGTTTAAGGTCAAGTCATTGGCTAATTCTCGTGGGGGTATATGTGACATTAGAGAGAAGTTTCATTAGTTGATATAGCAATCAGTGTTATTTTTTGCATTTTCTTTTGGACATGAGGATTATCTTTTGTTGAATCCATTAGATATTCTTTATTTCCATATGTAATGGCTCAAGACTAGAAAAGGAGTATGACGACCTTGCTAAGTACGAATTTTCTTTCATTTAATAGCCATAGCTCTCGTTCGGTGAGTAGTCATTGTAACTTTTTAGTTTTACTAAACTAATATCTCATGGCCTTCAATCCCTGAGTTGACCATCTAAGTCCTTGGCTAATCATGTCTTAATTAAATAAAAAGTTTTTCCAGTGTTACTGAGTGTAGAGTAAAATAAAGAGCCTGTAATACTCGTAAGGTCCGTCAACCATTTTCCACTAACAACTTCAACCTTTTTTTCTCAGAAGGTTTAGAGTGCATTTATTCTCTACTTGTACTTCGGTTGTTTGTCTTCAAACGGTGCACCGAAACAAAAATTGAGAAGAATCACTTTGCTCAGTATGAAATCTTTGAGCAACTTATATGACAATAGAGAATCATTGTAAGTGATATTGCATGTGGTACTTCATAACAATAATTACGAAAGACTTCCATGATATCTTGGCAAACTTCTTTGACTCTATCCAATTTATGAAATAGTCAATCAAGACTACGATGAACTTCCTTTACCCCTTCACAGTGAGAATGAGCTAAGTTCAAATTCCAAACAACAAATATCCATGGACTTGAAATTGGTTGCAGTTTACACAACATTTTAAAATGCATAGGGGCAAACTCATAACTATAGGCACCTATTAGAGAAATCCTTCACATCTCGACAAATGGTTGGTCAAAAATATCAATGTCTTAGTATTGCCAATGCTCAGCACTCATGTGACAAACATTTATCTGAATAAACTTATTCTAGTAATCATCTGACTTTGCTCTCTTGTACACACCTTAAAAATGATAAAGTGACAAACTTCTTGTACATCTTGTCACTTATTATTATTCGCTCTTCAAGTATTATGGGAATGGATGTATGCAACTTTGTTCAGTTAAGGGTCAATTTTCATACCTTATTCTTCTTCGATAGAAGGTCGAGTAAGTTAATGTGGGTTCCCAGTCGGGTTCCTCATCTCAGGTAGCATGTCAGCCAATTGGTTCTACTCCAATATTTGCTTGATCCTGAAATACTCAAATTTGTCGATTTTTGTCTTTATCTTGAAAATATTTCTCCTCAATGCATCCTACTTGGCTTCACATAATCCATTTATTTGAGAAAACATTAGTTGAGAGTAAGAGTACATGCGCAAGTGCTTGGCTCCCACACCACCTACAAACCTTAGGTCGTCTGCCAATGCCTCACATTCAACTTGGTTATTGGTGACAAGCAAGTTAATCTAGAATGCATTGGTTAAAACAACACTTAGGCTCTTAAGGATCACTACAATTCCTACTACTTATTAGTTGAACGCCCAATCCACGTAGAGCTTCTATAGCAATTTGTCTTGAATGGTGACTTCTTCCTCCAATCTACCAGGTGTTATGACAATTAAAATATTTACCAGTGCTTTGATGGTCATTCGAGTAAGTATGAGATTTAGAACTAGCTCAATTCTATTTAACCGCTCATGCAATAACCAAGAATGGTTTGGCTTCACCAAGACTGACGTTTGTGATAATCAATGATGAACTAAATAGAAAGTGTCTGAATAGATGGTCATAATCATCTGGCCGAAGTGATAAGGGTAAATGTTAACTTAAGCCTCTGGCCTCCTCCCAGGCATGTGTTATTTTCTCAATGACAAGTAGCATAACTTGGCTCCACCAATTATCTTATATAATATATTAGCCATTTTTTCCTTAATTTTTTGGTGAAAGAGAACAAATTTAACAACCACCTTATACACTCCTAAGTACAGCAACAAGTACTCACCCAACCGCAGGCTCTGGAGTAGGGGCGATGACGAAAGTCGCAAATTCAACTACTAAAAGGTTTTATTGCATTCATCGATCAATTTGAACATTTTCATGCTCCTCAACAATTTAAATAAGGGCAAGCACGCCTCGCAGGACTTCAAGATGATATACTAAGTCCCACTATTTGAACGTTCAATTTCTATAATTCATTGAAAATCCTTTAGCAGCATCTCCAATATAGCTTTAGCATTACTCGAGTTCATTTTAATTCTTTCTAACGTGTGTAGATACCCTAAAAATTTGCCTAATCTAGGTCCAATTGTAACCTTCAATAGATTGAGCCTCACATTAAATTCATTTCAAAGTTGTGAAGTCCATTTTAGGTCAAGCATGTGTTGCACTAGGCACTTGCTTTTCACTAGTGAATTTTCCACATATACTTCAACATTCCCCCCTTTTTGAACTTTAACAACAAAGTTCATGAAGGTTGCCCTTGTGCTTTTGATTTTGAACAACAAGACATTACAACAGTACAACCAATCTTCGGTTATGAAATTGATCTTCTAGGCATTGATCATCGCAAGAAAGAACGTCATGGAAAAGCATCGCCGTGAAGTCAACCACCAATTCAACTAAAGTGATAGTGATAATTATCTTTCAAGCTGGCTGAATTTGAAATGGTGAAGTTAACACCACTTTCTATTCGCCTTTTGGACAATTATCACATATGAAAACTAATACGAGTATAGTACTTCTCGGATAAACTTGACATCTATAAGCTTCTCTACTTATTAAGCTGACTAGAGTTGCGATGCTTGTCATTATTTTTTTATTTAACCTGCCTTATTTTCTTGGCTGCATTTAAGCTAAGGCAAGTCATGTCAATATCATCGCCTGGTGTTTTTTCAAATGATCAGGTGAAAACATCTATATGTTCCTTCAAGGTAGCTTATAGTACACCCCTTTACTCGCCATTGAAGGATGGCCTAATAAGAAAAGTTTGACCAAGGGCTTCCTCTGCTAATATCTCCTCTAAAGTTTCTAATTTGAAGTTATTTGGGCTTCAGTGGTTGTACTTCCTCCCATACATTACTCAAAACCTTCGAGTAATCTGCTTTAGCATAAAGTTGCATCTCACATTTATTTTATGTTCCCCTATTGGAACTTCAGGATGAAAGGCATGTGAAGATAACTACTCCAAAAGTGTTAATGAGTGATCAACCAAAAATTACATTGCAAGTCATTGGGACATCTTAACTATAACAAAATTGATCATTGATATGTATTAGCTACTTTCTTACCCCATGTAATCAGCAAAATTATTTTTCTTTATGTTTCCCTCCTTTCTCCAAAAAAATCATACAGGAGGCCTATGTTTTGAGATAGGTGAGCTCCCCCATATACATCTTCACAAATATAGCCACAAAAATTATATTAAACAAGTTCTCGGTGTGAATTAAAATGCACCCAATTTTATAATTCACGATCAATGAAACAAAAAAATGGCATTGTTGTTTTGGTAACACCAAGTGGCCTATTCGACTTTGGAAAAAATGATAAGGTTGGCTCATGCAACATTATGATGGTCGAATTTAACTGTTCCAACCTGAATCGCTTAAGACTAGCTCATCGAACAGCTTCTTCTGATCCTCCAACTCTCCAAGGATGGAATGCACTACTTTGGTGATAAGAATTATACATGTAAGGGTGGCTCATTTCTTCTTTCAATAAGTAGCTACTTACAAGGCCTTCAACTAAAGTCAATCATAATGAATTCCTTTAATTTTCCAGCAATAATTAATTCTTGGACTAAATTTCCATAAGGTGGTAACAACTCTTGTATTGTAGCCATGATCTCCATTAAAGGCATTGTACTTCATAATGTCCTCGAGTGAGGGCCAACATTCACGATATTGGTCATAAAAAATACTCATTATTCTGGATGATCTCAGCTAGTTTAACCATTGGCATCTAGAGTGGCATGACTGCGAGCATAGAATAAGTAAAAGTGGCAGCGGCAATTTTCTCCACTTTTGTGGTCGTCTGACCATTCAAAATGGGTCCAACCCAGTTAGTGATTGATGGGTTGGTGGAGGTAATGCAGCAAAACAAACTGAGGACTAGTGTATTCAAGTCATGGGATCTTAGGGTGATTGTGTCGTTTTGCGTTTTAGCTTCCTTACTCAGTCTTGTTTTTTAGGTCATCTTGAAGATGTTGTTCCTATGTCATTAGTATAGTCCTCCACAGTTGCATGGCTATTACCTACTTTAAGATATCCAGACTAAAGTCTTGGGCTACTGCAAGCCTAATTCGTACAAAAAGAGTCACTTTTTAAGGGTATAAATGAGGACAACACAAGCCACATAAAATTTCAGATCCTTCACTTCAAACATCTCCCTTTGAAACATTGTCACAAAAGTCCAAAATGATTTACGAAGCTCTAATCGCAACTTAAGGAAAGTAAGCAAGTTTTTTTTGTGTCGTTTGTGCGTTAGCAAATTGGATCACAAACATCTTATTGAAATCAATGAATGACTTTATCCTGAACATTAGAGTAAAAAACCATATACGAGCTAACTCCTTAAGTGAGGTGAAGAATAGTCTACACTTTATGGCATCACAGATGTCCAACTGAGAAACTGTGACTCGAGCGGTGCAACAAGTTGTCTAGGTCAACAAGGCCTTTTCATACATTTAGGTGGGCGATCTTGAATTTGGACTACTTCACTTCGACAATCTCCCAACAAAATGCATTCATCAATTGTGATTTTCTTTCTACCAAGCCCTTGAGGCAATGAGGGTGAGCATCCACTCCTGATTCTTTGTATCAGAATAATAATTTAATCAAGAGATTGTAATGTTCTTGCTTGTTGATAGATTCTTCCAGTTGCCAAGTTGATATATTCTTTCAGCAGCTGCACTCCAAGAACTGCTATTGAGATCTGATCCATGACCCCTTGATCATTTGGCTATCCTTTACTCCATTTCCGCTAGCTATCTATCTTTCACAAAGTCCAGCTTCATTATATTCATTGGAACTCCTCTTGTAGAAGTTCCTTTGATTTAATCTCTGTTAATCCCTGCTGCCAATCTTCGTGTTTCTTCTAGTCCTTGGCATGCTTTACTCTCACCTCATGAAAAATAATGTTGGATCATGCTTTATGTATAGATTATGCCAAAAAATAACTAAAGCATGGAAAGAAAAGGTGAAAGGAGGAGCAAAAATAGGAAAAAAGAAAAGAAAATCTATTATAATCACCCAAGTGCTATAAAATAATGTAAGCATTATAAACGGCTAGCTCTCATTGCAATCCCTATAGAAAGGAATCTAGGGTCTTGTGTGCTATAAAAAAAACTAGAGGATGAGCTATGCGTATTAAACACAGGATAATAAAAAAAAACAAGAGCAAGTGCCCGGAGAATAGACTTGGACATCGAATACAAGTCAGTCGTTGGACATAAACTTAAAGTTGGGCCTCTTAGTACCATTGGCCAGGTATTTTCTTCAAATTTAGATAAATATTTGGGCTAGATCAATATGGCAAGTCTAGTGCCAATCTTCAGCGAATTCTTCATGAGCTAGGTGAATATACCATCTCTGGTCAGCAGGAATGTTCTTATTTTGAACACAGCCAGCAAGTCCTCCTAAAACCGTACTGGCAAGTCCATCTTTAGCTCGGCTAGCAAGTACTCGCAAAACCCAATTCGCGAATTAGTCTTTTTATCCTCCTTTTCCACGAGTCTGGACTTGGAATGTACATGAATGATAAAATATAGGCTTAGAAAAAACCATTTTCATAATAGAAGATACAATTTTACCTTTTTGCCAAAGATCCATCATGTAGGTGAATTTTATGCCAATAGTATTAAAGAAATGATCTATGATTTTTAATGGCCTTAAAAAGGTATGAGATTTAATTTGGTGTGCATAAAGAAAAATAGATGTGTCTGAAGTATATTGAAGTTTTTTAGCATATAATAACATCTATGAAGTATAAAAGTAAACAGAAGTTTTCAATTATAGTAGCATTGTGGAACCAAATCAACCCAAGCATTAAAACCAAATATATTTGTATTTCTAATGGAGTTATGTAGGTGCTTGTAAGAAAATCAAAAGTGAAGCATCTTGGTGTGAAAATTGAAATATATAGTACTATTAAGTGAAATCCTTTCTGGAATAAGTAAAAAATTATAGTGGAAAAAAATTTAGAAGGCAAGAATTTAAAATTATAAAAATAAATATTGAATATATAAAATTTCGAAGATTATAAATTGATATTATCATTCAATAGTTATGATAACTTCAAATATCTTAAATTTATTAAATAGGAGACTTAAAATATAAAGAAGAATATAATTTCTCTGTTTTGTTAAAATTGAAAAATGTCTTAACAGAAGCAATGTGAGAAGATCTTAGTGATTTGAAGATAAATCTTACAAAATGACAGCTAAAATGGTTATGTAATAACAATCTAAGTGGTGTGCGAAAAAGAAACATTGGTAGTAAGTCAAACGTTGTAGAAATAAAAAAAAATTTAAGAGGAGAGTGCTAAAATTAGAAGGAAAAATAATAAAAGGTGATAAACTATTGTGACAGAAACAAATGTGAATACCTTTTAAAGTTAAAATTGACTGTTTAAAATAAGTGATTCATGTTTTCATAGACTCTTTAAACAGATATTTGATAAAACCTCAATTAAAACAATTATTTTACATTGATCCAAGTGTTAATCAACAAAGAAATCACTAATGGCCCTATTAAGTGTAAAATATATTTATGTAGAAAGAGTTTGAAAGATGGAGTGAGAAATGATTATATTACAAAGTCTGAGCAACACTTATTAAATATAAGGTGATAAAAAATAAAAATGTATGGTTTGTTGATGATAGCATAGGGAAGAAATACACTGCAGGATAGGTTCATAGAATTAAAAAGAGAATACTTGAAAGTTAAATAAGTGACATGGGGGCTATTTGGTATACAGGATTTATGCTAAATCTTACCCAACGACAAAAAATGTATTCATAAATTCTGCAGGTTCTTAAATCTCATTTTTCCTCTGTTTTGCCTTAAATCTAGGATTTAGTAAATCCCATCCCAAGATGAATTTATGGGATTTAGAGAAACTAAAGTGCACAGAGGAAGAGAGAGAAAGGAGGAGAAAGGCGAGGGTTACCTTCCTCAACGGTTTACGGTTGGAGCTGACCAGAAGGAGGAGAAAAAAAGAAGTTTTGGAAGTCTTTGTGCACCTTGATCCCATTGTTGCTTTCCCACCTCTAACTGCGACTTGTATCACGAGCATTTGGTCACAAATGCGATGGCATTGGGTGAAAGCAACAAGGACGTCAACAACGATTTCGTAGGAGGGGAAGGGGAACATGGCTTTGTCACTTTAATTTAATTTTATTTGAGTTAGCTTAATTTTTTAATAACTAATAATTAATTAATATTTTATCAAATTAATCATAATTATATAAATTTATATATTTATTTAATAATTAATTAAGAAAATAAAATGCATTTTAAATTTAATCATTTAAAAATTATTAATTAGTTTAATGAATAACAAATTAATTATTAATTAATGAATATAAAATTATTATTTCATATAACTAATTTAACAAAATTATTGTTAATGATTAATTAGTTAAATAAATATTTAATTATTGATTGGTATAACTATACATAAAAAATTTAATTTAAGCTTAATTAGATTTAATAATTATATTATCAATATTCAATATTAAACTTTAAACTCCTGAAGGCATTTGCAAATCATAAAGTAATTTTAGAATGCATGCTTATGAAATGCTGGATTTATGATTTTAGCAAAAAAAATGCTTGTAAGAATTTAATAATCTAAATCAAATTAGATCTTACTGAAATCATCAAACAATTTCTTGGGAATTATCAGGATTTAACTCCCTAAAGATTTGATAAATTCGAATTAACAAAATTTACTAAATCCTATTTAACCTAAATCTACTTGAAACCAAACAGCCCCTTAAGGTGGTTTTTTAGTAGTTGAATAAAAAACACAAAAAACAAAGCTATCACCTTACTTAGCACTAAACATGAGTGAAAGTTGAGGATTCATAAAGAACTCAGATGATTAGGAATAAGACTAATTATGTTGATAATTATTTAAGTAACTGATAAGCTAGATGGCAAGAGCAAACTGGACAAAGATGCTGCCTATATTTAGCACACGATGGGTGTCTATATTGCATATTCAACATCTTAGTGGATCGCTAGCTTAGGCATTTTCTTGCACTCTACTTTCTGAATGTTTTTTTCAGAAAAAAATTTAGTTTGGCAAGTTAGTGTGCAGAGTTTTGACTATTGCACTATCTATTCTCATTCAAACAGTTTGCTTGCTATAGTTTCTAGCACCATCTCTGCTTCGTTTTGATGCTGAGTTGTTTACACGAGGAAGGCATGGTGAAAAGGTTTTCAGAAACAATGTCGTTTCCCCCCACAGACGAATAAAGAATAGTCTATGAACAGCAAGAAGAAGGACGTTCAAATATTCCTTCTTTCTCTAGTGGAATGTCTCCACTTCAAAATCCGGGTAAAAAAACTTTAACTTCTTTGTTTGACAACATAAAATAGGGATTCAGCTTAAGCAACTAGCTACCTCAAAGAAATAGTTCGTGAGAAATAGAATGTAGGGAGTGATTTGGCATACTATTCGGTGACGTCCTCGAGAACCATGTTGACATAGACATCAAACCCTCTTAGGGTTCCGACAAGCTCCTTGTCGCCCTTCATAATCACCCAGATCTTCGAACCAATGCACCGATCGATCAACTCTGATTTCAAAATTTGAAACAACTGAAAAGAGGAAAGTGAAGCCGAAATCGATGTATAGAAATGGCAGGCAACCAAACCTGAAGGAAGGAGCTGCGAAGGGTTATGAGACATCCGTTCGTCGCCTCTTTCTGCTCCGTGGATAACGCTGCTGGTCCTCGCAGGGGAAATATTTGCGTACGTCCTTCGGAGCTTATTGAGAGAG
>NEWO01000164.1:1061012-1091546 GCA_003013225.1 Phalaenopsis aphrodite | reverse complement strand
AAAACAAGAGATCTATAATCCCTCTTTTTAACTTAAGAAGCCCCCTTCCTCTCCAAAAATTTTTCTGTGTGGACTCCTGACGTAGCTCTACGTGCAGCAGAAATTATTTCTGAGTTATTTTCATGTTATTTCTGGGTTATTTTCAATAATACAGAAATAACCCAAAAATAAAGACCGCAGGTTATTTCTGGGTAATTTCGGCATTATTGAAAATAACTAAACAGTAACCTGAAAATAACTCAAGAATAACCTAAGCCGCACATAAAGCTAAGTCAGGAGTTCGGATAGAAAAAGCGTTCTTTCCTCTCACACTCTTTCCTTTATTTTCTTAATAATATTAGGAATGGTATAAGGACATGCTTATTTATTATTTTTAGCTGAATGAAAAGGGATTAATTGTTAAAAAATTTCAAAATTTTCTTCCAAGACTCAGAAACCTGGTGTTCGGTCCAAGGAGGAAGATATTTGATTATCTTCAACACCCATTGTTTTGGTGACTGATTATTTTTAATTTAACTTGCTCTTTCTTTCTTTTATTTTCTCTTTTCTTTTTTCTATTAGAAATCTATTTTATTGCATTGAAAAATTTTTTCTTTCAATCTTCTACAACTTTAAATAATCTCCCCCATTTTTTCCAACAAAATTTTGACAAAAGTGGTCAGCCAAGGCTATGAATGGTTATGATCTAGTCTTGTTACATTGATTTTTTGGTCAACCAAAATACCTAGAAATAGGTGATAAGCTCTATCGTTAATCTACACATTTTTCCTATCATTAATAAGTGTTTTCTTATTTTTCTCACACCTTGACACTGTGCATAAAATCCAAAAATTCATTCAAAGCTTGCAGCCAGATTAATATCTTCTATAACCTAGTTTTCAAATAAAATTCAAAGAAAACTATTAATATCTCATGAAAATACATAAAACTTTCTAAAACATCTATAGATATCCCAATCTAAGATTTTCAAGAGACTTTAAGCCCAAAAATTACATATTTATTTTGCACAAAAGGCCTAAAGTTAGATCTAAACCTTTTAATTTCTTACTGCACCTTATATGACATGCCCATAGCTTAAATTTTCTTTTTAATCCTTCACCAAATCCTTATCGATTATCTCTACACCATTCTTTACATCTTTTCAGGTTTCTTATCTAAAAATATATCATTACTCAAAGTCAAGCTTTACACGCCTCACCTGTCTCAAGAATGTTAAAATATAAGATGAATTCAGACTTCCCTTTTTTTGTGAAGCTTCTTCATTTGTAGTAGTCTAAGAGCTTAAGTACTCATTATAAAAGTTCAATATAATTCCTTCCAATACATATATATTATGATCCCTTCAACAATCCTCTATTAACAATTAAATCTAATATATTTCTATTATGGAGAGAGTATAATTATGGGATCACATGCAAGTTTAGAGTAATTAAAAAGTTATTGAACTTATTAAAAATTTGATCTTAATAAGAGGGGCAATAAATCCACCTCCATTTAGTTCATAAAACCTCAAACTACAAGCCATTTGAAAGAAAATCAAGTTATATGTTTAAATACAAAGCATTAAGTAGAAGAGGCTTTGAAATTCAACTTACAAAATTCCATCAATATGACAAAAAAATGATCCATGGAACCAACTAACCCAAATGACTCATTATGAACGAATTCCTCGCCATATTTTTTTGTAAATGTGAACCTATGAAAATAAAAAACATGTAGTTTATGATATTTTATGGAGAACTTTGTATTATTTTATGTTATTTTATAGTGAAAATATGTACAATAAATCTCTTATGTATAAATATACACTCAATTCTTATAGGTATACATTGTGTAATGTTGTAATATAAAATCATCAAATATATTGTGATTGTATGTGTGTTTTGTCTATAACATGGTAGAATATTAAATAAATAGGTAAGATAGCCATAATATTCGTTAAATGTGACTGGATTTCATTAACATTGAAGTAATATAAATAACTAGGTAAAAAATTTTCTTAATATTTTTTTATGAAGTGTCCAAAATTGTATAAAAATTAGTTTTGTTTATGTATAAATGTAAGGTTATTTTATGTTTTTATTATACACTATTTGTTGTATAGAAAATAAATATGACAACAATTTGGAGAGAGATTAATAGAAATATATGCACCATTGTGATACCAAATAGGCATCGTTGTGGTGTCAGAAGCCCGAAATGCAAGGTAACACTGAGAACTTGGTGGCGCAACGTATTTTTCTAGTGATGAGGTGTTATCATTCAAGTGTCACAACCGATGTATCATTATCATAGAAGGTAGCTAAATCTGACTAACTAAGGGCTCATTTGGGGCAGCTTATAACCGCAATTTCACACGTTAGGGCTGCATTTTGTGAAACAATGTATTTGATTTCTTAAGAAAAGCGGTCGCGGGATCGACTTCGCGGCCCACGTTCGTTCGCAATCGTTTCACCCCGCTGCCCTTGACCCCGCAAATAACACCGCGCATTTCCAAATAACACCACCAATAATACCACAAATACTGCCACCAAATAACATCGTTTCTGTGATACTACCGCCAATACTACCATAATGACACTTCGTTTTTCCCCAATAACACTGCGCTGATACAACCGTGTTTTCGCCAATACTACCACCAATACTACTGCCGATACTACCATGTTTTTGCTGATACTACCGTATTATTACTATTTTATATCTATTATATATGTTATAAATTATATACTTATTATTATATTAATATTATACTATATTATATGTTAATAATGTACATTGAAAAAGTATTTATTAAATAAATTTACCTTAAATTGTCAATTATATAAATTATATATCATAGTATAATGATAAAGTTATGCTGTAATAATATTTATAAGTATTTATAAAAAAATATTATGATGTATATTATAAGTATATTGGCTATTAACTTATATATATATATATATATATATATATATATATATATATATATATATATATATATATATATATATATATATATATATATATATATTGTATATATTGTATAACATATTTATATATAAAAAATCATATATAAATAATATATAACTTTATAAAATACTTATATATTATGTTAATGTATATTAATTTATTTAATATATAATTTATATATTGAATAAATATTATTATATAATATTTATTTAAGAAAATTATATTTAATACAATGTATATAACATATATAATATGACTACTTATAATAGTATTACTTATAAATATATTTGCAAATACATTTATAATTGTTATATATTTAAATTATTATTATGTTTAAAATTATTAAACTTAAATATTAAATTCTATAATACTATCGAGGTTGGTTGGTATCCCTAAAGGAATACGTAGCTCGTGGCATACACCGTCTGGATTTCAAAATTAGTATTATCATATTTTTAGTTGTAATTTTAATAGTTTTTTTTTAGTACACTTGTTACTCGTTGTTAAGTGAGGTGTGTATCTTTTTTTTTCTACTATTCTAAATTAGTTTTTTGCTTCTCAAGTATCAAATATATAGCTATAACAGTTCTGTTCTAAACAACATTACTGCATAGGGGCAGAATGATCATTTATCCAAAAATAGTTGCAAATCAGTTGTTCTCCAAACATACAAATCAAACAGAAAGTCAATTTATCTGTTCAGCTAATGATTAGCAGCTTATTTGGATCAGTTGCTTATCAACAAATTATTAATAATGTGTATCTACCCCAAATAGACCCCTTAGTGTGTGGAGTGTGAGATTGAGATAAAGTTGTGTAAAAACTATGAGTGGATGAGATAAAAAAAAAATCTTTAGGGCTAAATTGAGTGTTTTCTCATATTTTTATTTGTAACTTTGAGTGTGTTTTCTTATTTTATAATTATTATTAGTGCACATGTGTTATAATTAAGTTTTTTTTTAACTAGTCTTACGTTTGAGTAATTTTATTTATGCATTTATGGTTGGAACAAAATTAAAATTGAAGTTGTTTAATTAACATTGCATTTCATTTAAACATATTCTAGCGAGGTATATTTCATAATAAATTGTGATCTAACAATTTTGACAAAAACATTAGTAAATAGTAAAGTTAACATCAAGTTTTTTTTTTCTAAGAATACATGAAGGACATCAAAATCAAAGTCTGATCAGCAAACAAACCTGCTGGAATTGTGGCAAGGATGGCCTCATAAGGAGGAACTGCAAGAATCCCAAGAAGATGGAGAATGATAGCCCAAATGTGGTATATAAAGAAGTGCATGATGCACTATTTCTGACCATTCATAGATCAATTGATGATGGAAGTGAAGAGAAGAGTGGATCCGGGGCACCTATTCCTATTGTTCCAGAGACAAATGGTGAAGAACCACAAAGCTATAAGAAAATCTTGCAAGATGAAAGGTCTAGCAAGTGGGAGCTAGCTGAACTTCCACAATGGAAAAAGACATTTCACAACAAGTGGGTGTACCAGGTGAAGACTGAGTGTGATGGCAGTAAAAAGGTACATGGCTAGACTTATTGAAAATGGCTTGCAGCAGAGGCATGATATTGCTCATGCAGTGGGAGTTGCAAGCCGAGACAAGAGTAATTTAGGAAAAAGCTTGGAGGTGCAAGACTATTTGGACCTTGCTGATATGTTGACTGAGGTGTTACTCTTGAGAAGCTAAAATTTTGTACAGCTTTAGTTGGTCTTCTAGAGTGAAGACAGGGCTTTGAGTTGTAGAGGTGGAGGATTCAAGGTAGAGGATTCATAGTGGAGGATTCATGTTTGAAGAAAAAGGGCAACACCGCCAGTGAAGGATAACAGTTCGAGGAAGAAGACGTTGTAGCTTGTGTATCGGTCTCCAAGTGGGAGATTATTAGCACTGGAACCCAATCCAATCTCGCCTCTTGTTTTGTAAAACAACACTAACTCCTGCTCCCGCTCTTTCGATCGAGAAAGGTCATGATCTCTCGTTCGCGCCTCCCACCTATTCAGCCGCGCGCCAACCTCTCCCGCCTTCCAATGTTGTGAAGCTTAACATCCCTTCGATCCCTCCTGTTCATGATAAAAGGCTTCGTACGACTCTCCTTTAGTTTTTAGAAGTCATGGTATTCTTCTTCAGGATTCCTCTAGATAGAAGGAAGGAGAGTGCAAGAGGTAGTTCCTTGCGATGAAGGAAGAAGAAAGAAGAAGACGATTGTTCTTCCTTTGCTTCTTCTTGGTGGTTTGTGGTTGAAGAGAAATTATGTTTATTTTTCTTGTAAGTTTATCTTCTTCGGTGTATCTCACTGTAGAGTTTCTTCGGTGTATCTCAGTGTAGAGAGAGAAGAAGAGAGAGCAATGAAGTGAGATATTCCTCTTGTAAGTCGAGGTGATCGACTAATGTAAATTCCTCAAGTAGTAAAATCATCTACAATTCCATGGACGTAGGCAATTTACCGAACCACGTAAATCTGTGTGTTCCGCTATGGTGTTACTGTTTTATAGTGTGAATTTTTTCTCGTTCTATTTTTCTCTTCTCCAATCATTCTCATGTTTGATTTATACATATACCACATCAATTGGTATATATCTAGATCTTGTCACAACATTTGAAAGTTACAATAATGTAAAATAATTGATTTTAAGCATCCATTCAACTGAATAACAAAAACTCCTTACCAAATAACAGTAATTAAAAGCAAAATCATGTGTTTTAGAGTTTACAATTCTAGGAAAACTAAAATAAAGCAAGCTTTCAACCTTATTGAAACTATTCATGTAATTTGATGCCTAGTTTCTTCTATTCTTCTAATCTCTCTTGCAGAATTGAATAATTTATTATATAGAAGTACAAAAAAAAAGATAATGAAGGAATAAATTAAGAATGAGCTAACTCAAAGAAAGGAGAAGGGTGGAAAATATGAGAGTATGACCCAAAACATGTTCTATTTAACTTTCCATGCAATGATTCCCCAAGTAAAACATAAAAAAGTAAGAGTCCGTGCATTTAATACAAAAAATTAGATAATGCAAACCAAGATATCCATGCAACAATCAAAAATGTATCTTCAAATCAAATTTTGTTATCTATTGGGGTGGACTGTAGAGCAGAGAATGCAACTAAGGCAAACAAGAAATTGAATAGGTACTTGAAGTTAAAATGCATCAATTAATAGAGATATTCTGGTCAATTTCACATATATCTTCAAATCTTCACTTTTTACTCTTTCTCCCATTTGTCAAATTCTCACCCAAATATCAAAATTAATTGTAAAAATCACAGCCAATAATCCTCACTTCCACCAAATTTCCTACAGTTTAATCTCAAAAAGAGCAAATATGTTAATAAGATAGATTTTGATGGCAAGTGCATAATCCTCCTGCAATTTTGTTAACAAGCAGGTAGACATTTGCTTAGTAAAATATATCTATAGAAAAAAACAAACCCAACAGTAAATAATGGCCTAAGATGGACAAGGACTGCGATGTTTAACATGGGAGTGCCATCAGAAGACTTTTTATAATTTCATTATTGCCTTCTTATTTTCTAACAAGTCCGACCCACTAGAGCTAGATTTTTATAATTTCAAAGCTCACAATTTGTTGAAGTATGTAATCTACATGGCAGAAAACTAATTGGGCATTAAGTAAAAACTAATGGAAGAAGAATGTAAAAAGGAAGGTTAAGGTGAGACTTTGCATGCACAACTTCGACAGATTCATAAAAATAATATGAACTAAGAGAGAACACGTGAATAATTTCATTCAAACAATCATTAATGGAGGATCATCTAAATACAAGTTATCAAGCCTTATTTATAGAAATAGATTTACAAAAATGACAAAATTTTAGGATTCAAAATAAATGTTAATGGAGATCCAATATAGGTTGTTAGGTATCTTTGAAAATGATTATGAAGATTATCTAATTTGGATGACTGGATCCATATGGAAATCATAGATTAGTGTTCTTCCATGATCATCAAGACTCTTACAGTAAATTGACGATGTAGATTAAAAAAAAACATGGTTTTATTCTATCGTAGTTACATGGAGATCATTGAAGCACAAATCAAGATGCTCTTGATCCAATGATCAAGATTAATTTGAAAACAAAAAAAAAATTTAGGATAAATTAATTGCCCCTATTTGTGAGCTTTTAACATGACACTACTTGCATGTTAATGATGGTTCTAGTGTATAAGCAGATTCGAAAGACACTAATTACATACTAGGATGATTCTAGTGTATGAGTAGATTCAAAAGAGAATAATTACATACTAGCAATGATTCTAACATGTAAGTAGGTTGTAAGATATCTTTGAAATTGATGTTAGGGATTATATGATTTGGATGTTTGGGTTCAGATAGAAATCGTAGATTAGTGATGACTCCAATAAACTAACAGTGTAGATTCAAAGAGGCATTGCTTTATTCTATCATCATTAAATGGAGATAACTGAAGTAAAAATCTAAATGTTTTTGATCCAATGATCAAGATTAATTTGAATATAATAATTTTTTAGGATAAATCAATTCCCACAATTTATGAGCTTTAAAGAAGACACAGATTGCATGCTAGAGATATTCTATTTTGCTACTCCACAACAAACAAACATCTTCCTTCATTGTTCGTGATTCTATAAGTTGTTACACCTCAACCACAAATATAAATTTGTAAAATCATGTATTCAACATTCTATCATTCCTTTGAAGGAAAGCTCCACCCAACCCACCAACATGTGTTTTACATTCATCTTTCAGGCCAACAACTTATTTTTTTCCCCTTCTATCATAATAATAATGATGATGATGATGATAACTTATGATGCGTTACAGGGTTACATGGCAGATCAACCTAGTTTGTCAGGTAAGAAAAAGAAACCAAAGCTATAAACCAACAATAAATTGAATAAGTAAAAATGCACCCAATGTAAGGCTCACTAAGATGAGAAAATACTTTAAACAATTGTGGTAAAGTTCAACATTCTGCTTAAAAGAAGAATGTAATGCACTCAAAAACACAAGTTAACACCCAAAAAAAAAGCTTTGCAGATGACATAATCATGTAACTTACTACAGAAGACCCATCAATGTTTATGGAATGAGTATTTCACCAAAATCAAGACAAATGAACAGAACCCTAAATAAAACAAAAAAGCAACGACTGACTAGTGACTAATAGAAGGAAGCCTAAGCTTCTCCAAAATGAATATCAAAGAAGATACTGAGTCTCATATCCAATTCCTACCTTGTCGAGCCCAACAGGATCAAGTGGTGACTTGACAATGTTGGCAACCGCTTGGCACACGACCACTTGTTCAATGATATAAACAAATAAAAAAAAACGTAGTCAGGTAAAAAAAGAAAATTAAGACATGCCTAAGCATAAATCATGCCCTTCTGTGATATAAATGAAGGATTAAGGTCCTGTTTGGGGCAGCGTTCGAGGCACAATGCAACTTTGGGTTGCGGTTTCGAGTCATAGGGCATTATAAGTAAACGCGGGCCGCAATTTCGACCCCTGGCTCATGTTTCTTATGTTATCTATTTACGCGGGGCCCCCTTGTGATTCCTTGCTTCATCGTCTGCACTAACCAGGGGTACGAGCTCTCGCTTCCTCTACCCTTCCTCCGCGATCTCTCACTTCCTCATCTTCCCTAAACTCTTATTCATGACTCTAGTATTCCCTTCTCTATCCTTTCTTGTGTACAAAATTTTTGTTTATCATTTTTGTTAGATGTTGATGTCTCTGTTAGATTTTTTTGATGTCTTTGTTGATTTTTTATGGCGGTGATGGAAGCGGTGGTGTTGGTGTTTCCCCTCCTGTTTGTTGTGATGGAGGCAATGATGTTATTGTTTTGATGGTAGTGAATTTTTGGAGTTGGTATTTCCTCTTCTGTTTGTTTGATGAAGACAATGGTGTTATTGTTGTGATGGAGGCATGCATGCACCATTGTGCCCTGATGAGATCAATTTTTCACAGTAGAAAAGGGGGATCAATTTATGTAGTGTGAAGAGCATTTCACTTCAACGTGATTTTATAATTTCTTTGTTTCCATAAAAATTGGTATTTTTTCAAAAAAAGATTAATGGATTGCTTCATCATGCTCATGCAAACCCAATTTCAAAGATTATGATACAAAAAAATTCCTTTCACATACATAAACTTCATGGAGTGAAGCATTACATTTCAGAACATCACAAAATTTCTTTGAGAGAATATTATGCATTGATAGGCCATGTGTTTACTTTGAAAAATTCTATAAGAAATGCCTCAAATGTACATTTTCATTGATCATCATTACCATGATCACTATCACCATTGTTAGGAGACAAATAGATGGATTGCTTCAGCATGCTTATGCAAAACCAATTTCAAAGATTATGGTAAAAAGACATTTTTTTCACCCACATAAACTCCATGGAGTGAAGCATTACATCACAAAGCATCACGAAATTTTTTTTGAGAGAATATTATGCAGTGATATGCCTTGGGTCTCTATAAGAAATGCCTCAAAAGTATATTTTCAATGATCATCATTGCCATGATTACTATCAACAATGCTAGGAGACAAGTACATGGATTGCTTCATCATGCTCATACAAACCCAATTTCAAAGATTATGGCAAGAATAAATTTGTTTCACCCACATAAACTTCATGGAGTGAAACATTAAATCACATAGCTTCACGAAATTTCTTTTAGAGCATATTATGCATTGATATGCCTTGAGTGTTCTTCGAAAAATTCTATAAGAAATGCCTCAAAAGTACATTTTCATTGATCATCGCTGTCATGATCGCTATCACCACTGTTAAGAGACAAATACATGGATTGCTTCAACATGCTAATGCTAACCCAATTTCAAAGATTTTAGTAAAAAGAAATTCTTTTCACACACAAAAACTTCATGAAGTAAAGCATTACACCATAGAGCATCATGAAATTTTTTTGAGAGAATATTTTGTATTGATAGGCCTTGTATTTACTTGGAAAAATTCTATAAGAAACACCTCAAAAGTACATTTTCATTGATCGTCATTGTCATGATCACTATCGCTACTACTAGGAGACAAATAGATGGATCGCTTCATCATGCTCATGCTAAAGAGTTTGGCAAAAATAAATTCTTTTCACACACAAAAACTTCATGAAGTAAAGCATTACACCACAGGGCATCAGAGAGAATGTTAAGCACTGATAGGCCTTGTGTTTACTTTGAAAAATTATATAATAAATGCATCAAAAGTACATTTTCATTGATCATCATTATCATGATCAGTATCACCACTGCTAAGAGACAAATACATGGATTGCTTCATCATGCTCAAATTTCAAAGATTTTGGTAAAAAAAATATTTTCACATACAAAAACTTCATGGAGTGTAACATTACACCACAAAGCATCACAAAATTTTTTTGAGAGAATATTATGCATTGATTGTGGTTCTTTGGGTTGGGTTGTGCTTTATGGTTGTTGTTGGTCGTGGTGATGGCTGTGGGTTGTTGTTTTTTGTGGTTCTGTGGTGTCAGTGGGTTGGGTTGGTGGTTGTGGTTGGCTTTTTGGCAGTGGGTTGAGGTTCTGTGGGTGTGCTTTGGAGTAGGGCTGTGGGTCGTGGTTACTTTATCACTTGTCTTATTGATATTTTTATTTCACATATTTCATGGTGCTTGTCATTATTTTTTTCCATTTGAATTTCATTTTTTTGTGAGTTTAAGAGGTCCATGATGAGACAATTGACTTATGGGTTCTTCTAGATGGTCGGTTGATCACTATTAGTTAGTGTCATGTGTGAAATCCTAATGATGACAACCAAATTGTTCTCTTCTTTTATGTGTAGCAGTTTATGAGGATCTTCTGGATGACCTTTTTTGGTGATATGCAGTTGTGACACATAGAGATTGATTTTACACGGGTTAAAGAAAAATGACCTTTTTTGGTGATATGCTGTTATGAACTTATGTTGTGAATTTCATGCTTTCCACTCACTATGCCATGTTGTCATTTATGTGTATATCAATTTGTTCAAGCTGCTAGAATTACAAGAGCATGTGCGTTTAGTCCTACATAATAATATAAAAATTTGCATGATTGAAAACTATCATTCAAGAGAATACCATTATAAGTTATTGATATTCGGCTTGGGCTTGTGTCGAGTTTTCACTTATTTTTCAAGTTTGGCTTGTTATTTTTTTCAACTTGAACTTAATTTGTTTATGATAATTGAACAAATATTTAAAGGAGCTAATAAATGAGCTAAAATTTCGAATGGTATAGATTCACATATTTGAACTATAATAAAATGTTTTAATAACTCTAAATAAAAAAAATTGAATAAATAATATAAACAAACTAACTCACATGCTGTCATCCAGTGTCTGTAATATATATATTCTTATAAGATTGAATTCTAAGATAAAAAAAAATTGAATCAAGTGCAAAAAAAAATCTAAATGAACTAATAGTACAAAGTAACTCATAGTGTGATACTATTCATGAGTCAATTGTAGAAATAATTGAAAAAAATAATAAAAAAAAACAATCATATCAACAGTTATAAAAAAAGAATGAACAAAAAGTAATATTAAATTTCAGAAATCCATCATGTTAATTTTCATGTAGTTAATAATCAATAATAAAATAAATAAATAATTAATCTGAAAATATTATTGATATAATAATATATTACTTTTAAATAAATAAATAAATAATTAATTAATTGAATTTTATTTTAATAATATATCATATAAAATACAAGTTACATTTAAGCTTAATATGGAGTTTTTAAAAAGTTAATAGTTGAATACCAAACGAGTTTGTACGTGAACATAAATGAACAAGTTTGATTATGTTTATGTTTAATTTATTTAATATTCGAGTTTTTAGAAATTATTCAAGCTTATTTATTTACTAATTTGAAGGAACATGTTAGAATTTTTATCGAGTCGAGTTTAAATTATACGTCAAGTATGTTGGTTCGTTTACGACCCTAGCGAAAGCAGCGCTTTTCATGTTCTTAAATTTTGGGTGTATATAATTTTTTTTTTCTTATTATAATATAAAGAGAGGGACATTGAAAAACTTTATAAGGTGAAATTTTAGAACAATTTTATATTTTTAAGAAGTTACTTGAACAATTTTATGTTTCCAAAAAAAGAAAAAAAAAAAGAATCAGATATTCCCTCCGCAAAATCTCCCGATTCTTCCTCTCCGTCCGCCAGGCCGCTCGCCTCCCTTACTTTATTTAGGGCGGGGCAGGTTAAGGAGAGATGGGGGTTCTTTTTTCAATTAAAGAAGAGAGGCGGAAGGAGGGATCAGGATGTTGGCCGGATGTTGTTTCTTGTACCACGGTGCATGTCTCCGCTGCTTGCCTTCGTTTAGGCGAATGATTGTGATGATGATACTAGGGATTGGAATTACATATGATTTTTTAACATTCAGATTTGTCATTTCACCATTAGGAACTCATCTAATATTATTTGCTTAATGTAAAGGAGCGGTCAGTATTCTGGGCTGATACGGTTGAATCTACCTACATTTTCTCAAAGGTTAAAAAGTTGGGAGAAGCATATGGCGGATTCTGTACTCCATCCAAGTACTTGGAAGAAAGAGCTGCAGAACGCCTTCCACTGGTACATCATTTCTTTGTTCTTTGCTTCATCCTTACTTTCATCTCGTTATGGTTTCTTCTCCTAATTCATTCTAAATTGAGAGGAATATTTATGAATTAAAATTGGAACCTCTTAAAATTCTTGATTTGATAAGTAGAATAAAATCCAGTTGTCCAATTTGCCCAAGCAAGGGCGGTTGTACAGTTTTGCATTCAAAAGTGTGGTAGAAACTTTCATGTCGCTAATTACCTAATTAAAGACCTAAACTGAAATAAAAAATAGAAAAACAAAGCTAATCTATGACTCGGATTATATCAGAATGGATACCGTGTTAGATTTTCTGTAACCTCGCCTAGTAAGGAGAAGCCGCGATGGATAAACATGAGATTTGGATTATGGTTTTGGTACATGCCTTTCTTCTGTAAATTGTCAAGTAAGAAGAAGCCGCGAAGGATAAACATGGGTGTTGAATTATGGTTTAGCTACATACCTTTCTTCTTCATGTCACGAGACCACGAATTCAAGTCCTTTTACTCACTCAAAATCTCAAATTTTCAGTATCGACTTCGTCCTTCACCATCGTGAAGTATGATTGTTCAAGTTTTTCCTTTTAGCTCTAGTTGTCGCTGGCCTGTGTGACCCTTCTCATCTTCTTGTGCCGCCACTTTTTCTGTCCCTGCAACTCTTACTGGCAAGAGTCATCAATGCCTTCTCTTTTTTTGCTCCTTCATTATGTTCGTTGGCATAAATCTCAAGATTAGAATGTCACCAAAGGTAAGTCTTCTTTTTCATATTCTTCAATTTATTGTGCTCCTTCTATACTTGATTAGTTTTCCTCGATTTTCTTAGTGTTTTCTTAGTTATTTATTTATTTCTTTTATGTTTGCTTAGTTGTTGTGATGCCATAAGGATGATGCCAAAATTGTGATTATTTTGGTTGTGGTAGCTAATTAACTTGTGAATTAATGGTGTGGTCTAATTTTATTCATGATTGCATATAATTTCAGTTAATTGTTCCACGTTACTAGTTGTTGGTCATGGTTTAGTTCATGTATCCGCTCAATCTAGATTTTTTAGTTTTTTTTTCAATTGATCTTCTTTTTATTTTGTTTCCCTTATCTTAATTGAATATTAGATTTTCGGACTGCAATTCTTTAGGTAGATAATTTTTACTTATTAGAATATCAGCATGCTTTTCTTTATTATAGATGTTTTCAATAACAATTATTGTATGCTTACTTGAATATTTAATAAATTGTATTATACATTATGTTATGTCTTTCATGTTTTTTACACATTTGTGGATGTTTTTTAATCATATTGTTTCGCCATGTGAGATTTAGTTGGCACAGTCTTAATAATTGTTGCTAAACTCTTAAATCTTTATATGTACATTACCTTGATAAGAATGATATAAATTTTGTTCCTATATATCATACTCATCGAGAAGAAAGAAGCTTTGATCATGCATCTTCTATAATATTTATTACAAAACTTAACATATATTTGCTGCTGGAGAAGTTTTTAGATTTTATTTATTGAAAGATTTAAGTGAAAGAAGTTATGTAACTAGAGTTCCAAAATTGACTCCTTGTTTATAGGTTTAAGTTGATACTCATTACATAATTGAATATATTTATGCTTTATGAACAATAAAATACATGTCATTCTATTGCAATTATAGCTTGATAAAGTTCTTTTGACTGAGAAATTTATCTTCGAAGTTGAAGAGGAATGATTGAAGCAAGCCAATTTGACAAATAGATATTTACTTTCTGATTGGATGAATTTGCCAATATGCAAAGTTTGTTGAATTGGCTAGTCAAGTCATCATGTGAGTTTAGTGAACAATGCTAACTTGAATTTGGCCTTCCGGATGTTCGGCTACACAGGAGCAATTCTTGAAAGATTTTCTTCTTATATTTAATGGAGCAATTAGAACCTACTGCTCGGCCTTGTGACTTGAAATATGAGACCCTAAAGAGTATAAGTGAGATTTGACAATATTTCAACTTTGAGGAGGCATGGTTTGTTAGAATATCTATCATCACAATAGTGCTGGACTTTTGCAATAATTCTTTGGAAAATTTCTAGAGGCCTTTGTTGGAGAAAAGTTTATTAGTGGCATATTGTGCAAAAATAATTAATGATTTAAATAATGGAGCAAAAATAAAACACTATTAAAAAATATTAGATTCAATTTATTCAAATTGTTACATTTATTCTTTCCATTGGTCGACATGAAGAATGGAAGATTTTTTTTTTCTTTACGACTTTAAGGGAGGATATGAGGTAGAATATATTTATTGTCAAATGAATAACATATATAAAGTTGAGGGATCAAGTCATACATACTAAGCTAAAGATTGAAGATTGTAAGAAGAAGAATAATGATAGTTTGATGAATGCAAATATTCAACAAAGTGGAGGTACTGGAAAAAATCAACATCTAAATCATTAGGATCAAAATCCTAAGGGCAACCCCTATTATCGTCAGTTTAAGCGCATTGAAACGTGTAATTTAATTGTGGATAATTGTTTTCTTATGCTATCTTTTAGTCTTAAATCAAAGGCCGAACTTTGAAGAATAAAAAATAATTTATTTTGGAATTGCACGAGAAGAGAATGCATAAGAGTTCTAGCATAAGATTGAACATTAAAAATCTCATGGAAGCCAAAATAAAAAGTTTACTACAAAGTACAAATAAAATGATATTACTTTTTAGCTTTAGTCACTTCAATCATAATTTATGGTGTTGCAGTCATGCTAATATTGTTTTTGTACTTTGTAGTATCTATCAATGGCTGACACTAGTCCTAAATCAGTAGTAGCATTTGACAAGGCTTTATTTGAGTTTGGGGCAATAAATTCACTTATGTCAAATAAACTTGGACCAAGTTCATTAATTTTACAGTTGTAATCATGTTCGATAATTACTACGACATCTAATTTTTGCATGGTAGTAACTTATCATGATTTTGCCATTATCATTTTTAATCTAGCTAGCCTAATTTGATGTAATAGTAGGTTTAAATTGGATATCTACTTATCATGTTACCCTTGCCCTCTACCTTGTGCGACCACTGAAATTACTCTCCACCTTGCACGATATTGAGACTCTGCTCTTTGCACTACATGCATAACGAAGCCCACCCTACACCCGCCCCTATGATTATCTACAGTGGAAAAAACGACTAGGGGTGTAAAAGAGCCGAGCTTGAGTGAGACCATTATTTGTTCGTGTTTAGCTCGTTGGAAACTCGAAGTAGACACGTGTTCGAAATTGATTGTGAGTAACTTGTTTTTGATCGACATGACTAAAATTTGTTTAAACTCATGTTCAACTTGAAATTAACTCAAATTATTTAAAAAATAATAGAATTTAACTATTTTTAAATGCAACATAAAAATTTAATATAAAAAATATAATAATAATATTATATATTAATGACTTAATTAATTCAAGTCAAAAAGAGCTGAACACGATCGAATAAAAGTTTATTTGTGTTTGTCACATTTGCTTAATGAACGATTCAGACATTAGTTATTTAGCCCGACAAGCACGTGTTGTTCGCGAAGGAGCTTTTTTTTTAGCCCTAAACACAACCCTTATGATGCCTTGATCTTTTGGATGAAATCACTTGACATCCTCCCTTTGGTCAATGCCACTATGCTCTTGCCTTGACAATGATTCACTCTTGCGTTGATGACATATGGTAACAAACATAACCCTCTAGTATGGTTGTAAATGAGTCGAGCTTGAGCGAGCCAAGCCCCTTTTCATATTTGGCTTGTTTGAAAGTAGAGTTTCATATTGTAGGCATATCAATAGATAAATTCTTTGAATTAGGAACATCTAGCTATTTAGATGCCCAACAAACTTGCATAATCTCATACTTTTTTATGTATTTAATTGACTCTCTAAGAATAATTTATTAAACCTCCCTCAATCCACCTTGAACAATTATGTTTGAGATGCTCGCTGAACACCTGACATGAAAGAAATGACCACAAAAATATAACTTCCCTATAGTTTGAAAGTTGTGTTTAAGAGAATTAGTTACAATATCATTACTACTAGCATTATCTAAGACAATTCATGATATCTTATCATGAAGATTCCAATCCAACAAGCATTCACCTGTAAGATCCATAAATATATGTACAAATATGAGAAGGTTCTAACTCAATGAAATTAATGATTCTCTTCTGTAATTTCTAAGACTCATCTATGAAATGAACAGTTAGGCACACATACCATATTGTCTTATTGGAATTCCAACAATCCGAAGTCAAGAAAACCATATGAATATTTTTGAAATAAACTTTTAAATTTTCTTTTTCAATGTCAAACATCTTCATGCAATCATTCTTAGTGGTGTTTCTAGATATTCTCTCATAGTTTGGATTGAAAACATTCAATAAAATATTAAATCACTTGTGCGCAACAATCATAAATGTATACTTAGGCATAATAATCATCTTAGCAATAATTTTCCTGATTTTACGTTGGTCATAGATCTTTGGATCACAAAAAAAGGTAAATAAATGTAGCAATATATATATATATATTTTGCTACATTTATTTACAAAGAAAATTATTTTTTCTCTCTTTAAGAAAAGCTCAAAAGCTTTCCGTTTGCATCAATGTACAAATATGTTTAATTCCACTCTTGATCATTGAGAAATTTTATGGTTTCCATATTTTAATTGTAAGGTGTATATTCATTTACTTTTCCTTTCTTGTATTTATATCAAGAATAATTTTTTTTATATATTTCATTGCGTGTGAAGTCTTTTATAGAACAATAAAAATTTTATTCTCCTCAATAATAGTTTTAAATAATGCAATTTTTTTATATTATTATGTCAAATTATTCACTTATGTAATTATAATTCTAGCAGCTCAAGCAAATTCAAGTACACATAGACGATAACATGATACAAGTTATGGCAGACATGAAGTTCACAACAGAAGATCATAAACCACAATGTTATTAGAATTATCAAATTTACAAGATGGATACAACACAAATGAACTACTCTCTCATTCGGTTAAGCTCTATGTCAAAGGGTAACAACTTGAATAAAAATTAAACATTGAATATCTTCACAATATATATAAGTTATTCATCCATACTGCCCTTGGAATATCGCCAGTGTATAACATGAATGGTAGAGTGCAAACAAATACTCCGCTAATTGCACGATATTGGCGACCTACCAAACTAACTTATATCGAGACACGTGAAACGATATTGCCGACACACATCGAACAAGTGAGTGTGTTGGCAGCATCATTTCATTTATCTCAGCATAAGTTAGCTTGGTGGCTCACCAATATCTTGCAGTTAACTGAGTATGCGTCTGCACTCTATCATTGAGAAGTTTTATGGTTTCCATTATTTAATTGTAAGGTTTACATTCGTTTACTTTTTCTTTTTTGTATTTATATCAAAAATAATTTTCCTTATATATTTCATTGTGTTTGAATTTTTTTATAGAACAATAAAAATTTTATTCTCCTTCTTAATAATAGTTTTCAATTATGCAAAATTTTTATATTATTATGTTAAATTAGTTACTTATGTAATTATAATTTTAGCAGCTCAAGCAAATTCATGTACACATTGACGACAACAAGACAGGTTGTGGCAGACATGATGTTTACAATAAAAGATCATAAATCACAATGTTGTTAGAATTATCAAATTTACAAGATGGATACAACACAAATGAACTGCTCTCTCATTTGGTTAAGCTCTGTAACAAAGGGTAACATCTTGAACAAAAATTAAATATTGAAAATCTAACATCTTGAACAAAAATTAAATATTGAAAATCTTCATAATATATATAAGTTATTCATCCATACTGCCTTTGGAATGTCGCCAGTGTATAACATGAATGGTAGAGTGCAGGTAACAACTCCGCTAATTGCACGATACTGGCGACCAACCAAACTAACTTATACCTAGACATGTGAAATGATATTGCCGACACACAATGAACAAGTGAGTGTGTTGGCAGCATCATTTCATTTCTCAGCATAAGTTAGCTTGGTAGCTCGCCAATATCTTGCAGTTACCTGAGTATGCGTCTACACTCTACAATTCATGTTAGACACTAGTGACATTCTAAAGGCAGCATGAATGATCAATGATCAATTTCTGCATATTTTGAAGGTATTCAATGTTTAATTTTTGTTCAAGATGTTGCCCTTTGTTAGTGAACTTAATTAAATGAGATGATGGTTAATTTATATTGTATTCTTCTTGTAAATTTAGTAATTCCGGCAACATTTGTGTATGATCTTTTGTTGTGAACTCCATGTCTGCCACAAGTTGTGTTATGTTTTCGTTTTTGCATAGATCAATTTCTTTAAGTTGCAAGAATTATAAAGACATATGTGACTAACCTGACATAATAAAATAAAAAAATTGCATAATTGAAAACTATCATTAAGAAGAATAAAATTTTCATCATTCTATGAAAAACTTCAAACACAATAAAATAAAATTTTCATCATTCTTTTTATGTAAAAAATAATTTTATGTTGTATGTCATTTTGTTTAAAGTTTCTTATACAACAACAACAACAACAACAACAACAACAACAAAGCATTAATCCCACTACGTGGGGTGGGCTACATGAATCCTTTTTCTCCATTGCGTCCTATTTAGTGTCATATTTTCATTAAGTTCTAGTAAATTAAGATCATTTTTAATACAATAAGCCCAAGTCTTTCTAGGTCTACCTCTGCCTTTCTTAACACAAGTCGAATCTAAAACATCTACTCTCCTAATCAGATCATCAGATGGTCGACATTTAATGTGACCAAACCATCTAAGACGACTTTCTCTAATTTTGTCTATCACAGGAGCTACACCAACCCTATCACGAGCATATTCATTTCACATTTTCTCTCTAAGAGAATTAGTTACAATATCATTACTACTAGCATTATCTAAGGTAATTCAGGATATCTTATCATGAAGATTCCAATCCAACAAGCATTCACCTGTAAGATCCATAAATATATGTACCAGTATGAGAATGTTCTAACTCAATGAAATTAATGATTGTAATTTCTAAGACTCATCTATGAAATGAACGGTTAGACACACGTACCATTTTGTCTTATTGGAATTCCAGCAATCCGAAGCCAAGAAAACCATATGAATATTTTTGAAATAAACTTCTAAAATTTTCTTTTTCAATGTTAAACATCTTCATGCAATCATTCTTAATGGTGTTTCTAGATATTCTCTCGTAGTTTGGATTTAAAACATTTAATAAAATATTAAATCACTTTTGCTCAACAATCATAAATGTATACTTATGCATAATAATCATCTTAGCAATAATTTTGCTGATTTTACGTTGGTCATAAATCTTGGGATCATAAGAAAAGGTAAATAAATGTAACAATATATATATATATATATATATATATTGTTATATTTATTTACAAAGAAAATTATTTTTTTTCTGTTTAAGAAAAGCTCAAAAGCTTTCTGTTTACATCAATGTACAAATATGTCTAATTCCACTCTTGATCATTGAGAAGTTTTATGGTTTCCATATTTTAATTGTAAGGTTTACATTCATTTACTTTTCCTTTCTTGTATTTATATCAAAAATAATTTTCTTTATATATTTCATTGCGTTTAAAGTTTTTTATAGAAAAATAAAAATTTTATTCTCCTCAATAATAGTTTTCAATTATGTAAATTTTTTTATATTATTATGTCAAATTAGTCACTTATGTTATTACAATATAAGTTATTCATCCATACTGCCCTTGAAATGTCGCCAGCGTATAACGTGAATGGTAGAGTGCATATAACTACTCCGCTAATTGCACGATATTGGTGACCAACCAAACTAACTTATACCTAGACACGTGAAATAATATTGCCGACACATCGAAAAAGTGAGTGTGTTGGCAACATCATTTCATTTATCTCAGCATAAGTTAGCTTGGTAGCTCATCAATATCTTGCAGTTATTTGTGTATGCATCTGCACTCTACAATTCATGTTAGACACTAGTGACATTCTGAGGGTAGTATGAATGATCAACTTGTGCATTTTTTGAAGGTATTCAATGTTTAATTTTTGTTTAAGATGTTGCCCTTTGTTAGTGAGCTTAATTAAATGAGATGGTGGTTAATTTGTATTGTATTCATCTTGTAAATTTAGTAATTCCGACAACATTTGTGTATGATCTTTTGTTGTGAACTTCATGTCTGCCACAAGTTGTGTCATGTTATCGTTTTTGCGTAGATCAATTTGTTTAAGTTGCAAGAATTATAAAGACATATGTGACTAACCTGACATAAAAAAATAAAAAAATTGCATAATTGAAAACTATCATCAAGGAGAATAAAATTTTCTTCATCCTACGAAAAACTTCAAACACAATAAAATAAAATTTTTATCATTCTTTTTATGTTAAAAAAAAATTATGTTATATGTCGTTTTGTTTAAAGTTTCTTATAGCATGCTGAAAATTTTATTCTTTTCCTTAATGATAATTTTCAATTATGCAAATTTTTTATATTATTATGTGAGATTAGTCACTTATGTAACTATAATTCTAGCAGTTCAAGCAAATTCATGTACACATAAACGATAACAAGACAAAAGTTGTGGCAAACATGAAGTTCAAACAAAAGATCAAAAATTACAATGTTGTTAGAATTATTTAATTTACAAGATGGATACAACATAAATAAACTACTCTATCATTTGATTAAGCTCTGTATCAAAGGGTAACATCTTGAACAAAAATTAAATATTGAATATCTTCACAATATACAAAAGTTATTCATCCATACTGCCATTAGAATGTCACCAGTGTATAATATGAATGGTAGAGTGTAGGCAAATACTCTGCTAATTGCACGATATTGGCAACCTACCAAACTAACTTATACTAAGACACACGAAATGATACTGCCGACACATAAGATAGTTTGGTAGCTCGCTAATATCTTGTAATTAATTGAGTATGTGTTTGCACTCTACAATTCATGTTAAACACTATTGATATTCTAATAGCAGTATGAATGATCAACTTCTGCATATTTCGGCAATATTCAATGTTTAATTTTTGTTGAAGGCGTTGCCCTTTGTTAGTGAGCTTAATTAAATGAGATAGTGGTTAATATTTTTTGTATTCATCATGTAAATTTACTAATTCTAATAACATTGTGGTTTATGATCTTCTGTTGTGAACTTCATGTCTGCCACAATTTGTGTCTTGTTATCATTTATGTGCATGAATTTGCTTGAATTGCTAGAATTATAATTGATTAATCTGACATAATAATATAAAAAAATTGTATAGTTGAAAACTATCTCTAAGAAAAAGAATAAAATTTTCATCATTCTATAAGAAACTTCAAACAAAATGAAATATAAAAGAAAATTATTTTTGATGTAAAAAGATTGATGAAAATTTTATTTCATTGTGTTTGTAGTTTTTCGTAGAATGATGAAAATTTTATTCCCTTTCTTAATAATAGTTTTCAATTGTGTAAATTTTTTATATTATTATGTTAGGTTAGTCACCTGTGTCTTTATAATTCTTGCAACTCAAACAAATTGATGTACACATAAACGATAACATGATGCAACTTGTGATAGACATGAAGTTCACAACAGAAGATCATACACAAAAGTTGCTGGAATTACTAAATTTATAAGATGAATACAACACAAATCATCCACTATCTAATTTAATTAAGCTCACTAACAAAGCAAATTCATGTACACATAAACGATAACAAGACAAAGATTGTGGCAAATATGAAGTTCAAGCAAAAGATCATAAATGACAATGTTGTTAGAATTATTTAATTTACAAGATGGATACAACACAAATAAACTACTCTATCATTTGATTAAGCTCTGTATCAAAAGGTAACATCTTGAACAAAAATTAAATATTGAATATTTCCATAATATACAGAAGTTATTCATCCATACTGCCATTGGAGTGTCACCAGTGTATAATATGAATGGTAAAGTGTAGGCAAATATGCTGCTAATGGCACGATATTGGAGACCTATCAAACTAACTTAATACACGTGAAATGATACTGCCGACACATAAGATAGTTTGGTAGCTCGCTAATATCTTACAATTAACTGAGTATGTGTCTGCACTCTACAATTCATGTTAGACACTAGTGACATTCTAATAGCAATATGGATGATCAACTTTTGCTTATTTCGGCGGCATTCAATGTTTAATTTTTGTTGAAGGTGTTGCCTTTTGTTAGTGAGCTTAATTAAATGAGATAGTGGTTAATATTTTTTGTATTCATCTTGTAAATTTGCTAATTCTAATAACATTGTGGTTTATGATCTTCTGTTGTGAACTTCATGTCTGCCACAATTTGTGTTTTGTTGTCATTTATGTGCATGATTTTGCTTGAACTGCTAGAATTATAATTGACTAATCTGACATAATAATATAAAAAAATTGTATAATTGAAAACTATCTTGAAGAAAAAGAATAAAATTTTCATCATTTTATAAGAGACTTCAAACAAAACGAAATATAAAAGAAAATTATTTTTGATGTAAAAAGAATGATGAAAATTTTATTTCATTGTGTTTGTAGTTTTTAGTAGAATGATGAAAATTTATTCTCTTTCTTAAAAATAGTTTTCAATTATGTAAATTTTTTATATTATTATGTCAGGTTAGTCACCTATGTCTTTATAATTCTTGCAACTTAAACAAATTGATGTACGTATAAACAATAACATGACACAACTTGTGGTAGACATGAAGTTCACAACTGAAGATCATATAAAAATGTTGCTGGAAGTACTAAATTTATAAGATGAATACAACACAAATCATCCACTATCTCATTTAATTAAGCTCACTAACAAAGAACAACAAATTGAACAAAAATTAAACATTGAATACCGTCGAAATATGCAGAAGTTGATCATCCATACTGTCCTTAAAATGTCATTAGTGTCTAACATGAACTGTAGAGTGTAGACCCATACTCAGTTAACTGCAATATATTGGCGAGCTACCAAACTTATGTTGAGATATATGAAATGATGTTGCCAACACACTCACTTGTTGAATGTGTGTCGGCAGTATCATTTCATGTGTCTTGGTATAAGTTAGTTTGATAGGTTGCTAATATCGTGCAATTAACGAAGTATTGGTCTGCACTCAACCATTATGTCGGTGCTATTTTTGGTTGGAGGAGTTGCCCGTAAGAAACTGTCGGTCACCAAAATTGAAATCTCGTCGTCCGCTTCGGAAGGACATTTTAATTTATATATATATTTAGTTTTAGAAAAATATGAAATCAAACCGACCCTATATTTTTCATAGTTTAAATGAAAGAGCGTTGTACCTCAAATCCTGTCTCTATCCGAAGGATAAATATAATACTTGAGGATGAGACTCGATCAAATAAACTAAGAAATATATGACATCCATTTGGTCTGCAAAACCATTGTATTTGCCGACAAGTTCCCCTATTTAATCTAAAGAATTAAATAAAGTTTATATTAAGCTGGGTTTGTACACGCTAACTATAAGGGCAAACCCCTATAGTTAATTACATCTTAAATGACCAAAACTACCTAAGAAGACTCGATAAAAATCTGGAAATATTATTTTCAAGTAGTTTCAAAGGGTAAGACTTTTCAATGAGATCAGACGTAGATGTGTGTAAAGGGGATTAGTTCAAATCTGAAATATTTTGTTGTAGAGTCTAAAGAAGGAAGAACTAGGGGATGTCATGGATCCAAAGGAGAACCTTGGTGACTTCCCAATCTATCCTAATGTTTGGCTTCAGTTTTGAAGAGAAATATTTAAGTATTTCATCCTGCCAATTTTTATTTGTTAGAGCTTACATTTGTGTGAAAAAATCACACAAATAACCTAAAAGATGTGAGGATTTAGGTCATGACGAACGACAATCTCAGAATTCTAAGACGACTTAGGACTTATATTGTATAGTAAGGCTATACAAAGACCTAAAGATAAGGTGAGGATTTACGTTGCATAAGCAAGCAACATCGAAGTCCTATGACTTTGTTGCTTATATCTAAGGAAGGAAGACTGGTTTAGTTGGGGAAGACAGGTTTTGCTATTGAAGATGACTATGCTGCCCACCATGCTAGCTCTAAGCTCCTTGCCGCGACGAGTTTGAATTTTCTAGTGTGTCAAGTTATGATGTCAAATCAGGTGGCCCTATGGTTGAAGTTCTTTAAATTTTATGGGGGCATGTTAAAGTTAATTAGAGCGATACCGGTTAGGATCCTACGGTTCCCTCATTCCGGCACCACTATTTTCTATTGGATTCACTTAGTCCAACTGAACTTACTAACTCAATTTAATGAGTTCCATAGTTTCATTTATACCGTGGGAAGTCTCATTAGCAACCGTAGGTTACCTTCTCCGAGGAATTCCCGATCATCGATAGAGATGTCTTAATTTAGTTGAAGTAGTAGTTTTGTGTGATGTTTGTGATTAAATTTTGAGTTGTTTTATATTTTGAATGTTATGACAGTGAATTTTATCTTGATTGATTTTAGTTTTAGTTTTGGTTTTGGTTTTGTGGCTATCCTGATAGTTTTTGTTTTCATGCGGGGTGGTATTGTTGTTTAGCATGCAAAATTGTGTAAGCATAAAAGTATAGCATAAAAGTACAAGAAAGACAACGCTGAAAACTGTGAAAGCGTACCTGGCGAGTCTTCTCGTTCCACCACCTGAAACTTAAAATGCATGTAAGGGCAGTTCATGTAGAGGAAAAAAAGTAAGGTTTTGGTAGTTTTCCTAACCCTATGTCATATCTTGGTGGGTCCTTAGGAGTTTAATTAAGGATGATTTTGTCAAGTAAAACATATTGAGTTTAGTAGATTTCCGAGGTATCCAATAGATCTAGAGAAAGAAGCAGGTCTATGCTTCCCTCTTATCACCTGGTGAAGAGCCTCGAGCTCATCTAAACTTATTATGTTGCTTAATAATTCATCCTATGAACACCCTAATGCTCAATGAACATTGATGTACCAATTATCCCTAAGATTAAGGTAATTATCATTTGTAATTTAATTTTGAATATTATGTGGGTGAAAACCCTTAAAGAGGCAATTTAGTGTTATTGGAACACTTCACCAAATTTTGGTCCTAATTGGGCTTGTAGTGTTTGAGAGATGTTTTAATTTTAATTGTGTTTGTTTTTCTAATCCTCATTTAGATTTAACTTAGATTACTACTAAGCCCTTAAGACCTAGGTGAGTGTCTTAATTAGTTTTGAAAAGGTTAAGCTTCAGGTGGTCATGATTTATTATTTGAATTTCATTTGAAAATCAAATATGAGTATTAAATTGATTAATTATTGAATTCAAAAGTCATACCCCTAAGTCCTAGGTTCATTTTGTTTTAATAAACTTTCAAATTTTACTAATTTAGAAATTTATTAACTTATTTTTTTAATTAAGAAAGTGAGGTTGGTTTCTACCAATTAACCCCTTGTGTTTCAAACATCCAAATTAAGATCAGATGTTGCCCATTTCCCTCCTTGAATTAAGCCTAAATGTCAATTAAGGCTAAATTTCCAAAATTACACATTTGCCCTTAAGAATCTAACACTTCATAATTCATCAAATTTTATCCAAATAACTTTGAAATTTTTATCCTACTTCATTCATGGGTCAATTAAGACATCATAGAAGAAAAATGTGATTTTTGAAATTTTAATTTAATTTATATAATTATTTTCATGTAAAAATAAGATTTTTCAAAGAAAATTTATAACTTGACCGAGGTAAAGCCTAATCACTTGAAATTTTTACTTTAGGTAGACCTAAACCAGAGAAGCCTTTGGACCGAAGTTCATGATTTTTTGAATTTCATTTGAATTTTAAGAATTATTTTAAGTTCTGCGGTATTTATTAATTATAAAATATTTTAAACGGGTAAAATTAAGTTTTGTATTTTTGAAAAATCTTCCAGAGGTTAGAAAACCCAGATGAGAAAATTTTATATTTTTTTGAGTTTTATTTGATTTATTGGAATTATTTTTTAGTGAAAATCCATTTTAGCCTTTAAAAATTATTTTTAAGCTTTAAAATTCTGTATCTTTATTTAGAAAATAAGGAAAAATATCATAATTGTACCTAAGTGCTTAGGAAGCAATTTAGAACATTTTCATGAATTTTATTATTTTTGTGATTTTTAATTATTTAAATATTTAAAAATAGGCTAAAAATCAAGTTTTTATTTTAAATACCATTTTATTTTCAGAAAATATCCCTGATCACAGAGAACTAAAAAATAAGTTTTTATAAATTTTTGAGTTATATTTTGATTTTTAAAAATCATTTAAGTGCCAAAAAAATATTTAACTTGAAAATTTAATTTAGGCCATCAAATGGACTCAAAATGCTTTGAAATTTTTATGGTGAGTTCTATGGATCCTAAGCACAGTGGAGATAAAAAATTAAGTGATTTTGCTGTTGGTATTTTTCAAAATTAATTTTATTTGTGTTTTAGGGTTAGTGAAGATTAAGTGTATTCTTAATTACTTAACTCATGAAATTATTTCCAAGGGGTCCTCTGGTCACAGTGAACTTTTTAAAATTTTCTTGGAATTTCCTGAGTAACATGCTAATTGTCATGGTTAATTTATGCAAATAATAGACATAAACTTGAAAAATGTGGATCTTTGTCTAGGGACCTCCTCTGACTTTGGAAAAATCAAAGGATGTTCCCTAAGACAGACAACAACTTGCTAAAATTTCAAGCCATGGTGATATTACTACATGCATAGAGAATCAAAACATTCAAATCAGTGTTTAATTAATTAAAAATAAAATATGCATCAAATGGATTCCAAATCATTTCCACATTGTTCTCCTCTGTTCATTGATCAGATGACTATTTTTATTTTAATTTTATGATTTTTCTACACCAAGATATGAATTTTTAAAGCTAGGGAAATTTATTTATATAATAAAATCCCTATTTTTATATTTAAACGTGTGGCACTGACTGTATCCTAGGCAGCTCCGAAGGCACGCGTGGCGTGCTCTGGTTGGACTCCGCCATCCATGTAGGCGTTGACTCGGCCCGCGGTCCATGTAAGGAAGCGTTGTCCGACTTAAATCTTCTCCATCAATCCGATACACGCGTGATCGGACGACTCTCCGTCATCATCCCCGATAGAGTGATCTTAGCCTAGACTCAACCAAATCACCTCAGGTTTGATCCTATCGACTCGTCTAAGTGAGACGAACATATCCATATGGTAATCATGCAATTAAATTAAGCCTAATCAAATGGAGAATCCAAATAGGCTTGGGAAGAGGAGAGGTTCAATACCTTGGCTTTAAGAAGGGAAGCTTCGATCAGAGAGTCCACGTTCGTTGGGGTCTAAAGAAGCTAGGGATTAAGCCTCTTGCTATGGTGAAATGCCTAGACCCAAAGCCGATTTCAAGTGTTGATCAAAGTTTATACTAGGGGCTATATGGAAGGGGGATTTGATGGGGCTTTGGCTTCTTTCAGTGTTGTGAAGGTGTGGGTGAGTTTAGTTTGAGTTTGGTGGAGTTTAGAGGTGTGGAGAGCTTTGTCCTGTCTCCGGCAAGGTTTTGAGCTCAAAAATTGGGCTCCAGCAAGGGGATTCAGGGCAATGTGGTGGTTGGGTTGCACTGAGGAGGTCTCAAAGAGGCTTTGGGATCAATTTGGGGAAGTCTCTCAGAGGAATTTTCAGCTCTCTCTCCATGGTCCTAGAGGGGAATATTTTTTAAAAATGGCCTTAGGCTTGCTGCTATGGCAAATTTGGGGGTGAAATGTGCTGCCTACGTGGAGGGAAGAGAGGCTCTAAGCTTCAATTCAGATGAGGTGGTTTCTAGATTTGAATTGGGTTTAATCCCATGGGGGTGGCTCTCGATTTGGCCATTTTCCGGCCACTAGGCTGGCCGGCTGGCCATGGGAGGTGGCTAGGGAGGTCAGGTGAGCCAGGGGAATGTCACAACAATTTAATGATTTTAGGCTTTGTTTTAGCAAAAAATATCAAAGACTTAAGCAAATATGGCATTAAATCCCTTGATATAGGGGACTTTTGGTCCATGGCTTAGCTTAGGTGGTTTCATGGGGTTTAGTCTGGTCACTAGGGTCCAACTTATGATTGTGGAGTCATTAATTTGATGACTTTAGGATAGTTAGGCCACCTTTAGTGCATGAGTTCAATGTGGGTCCAAGTGATCAAAACTTGGGCTTGGGCTAGGCTAGCCATGTTAATTGACCCAAATGATTGATCAACATTGTGTAGATGATTGTTATGTAGATTTTTGGTGAAGAGTTTAAGTGATTTTAAGTTCAATTGGTGAGTTAATTTGAGGGATTTTTGAAATTTGGTCAATTTAGGCAGGTTGGGTTAGACATGGGTCTAGGTTGAGCTAGCCTTGGTCTAAGTCCAAGTTGAATGGTCCACATGATCAAGGGAGATGTGAAGATTTTTCATGAAGACATAGAGTGGAAATTTTGGGGTTAAGACCCTCAATTTGGTGGACATGGCTAATTTGAGGCAAATTTGGGGATTTTTGGACTTAAGTTGAAATTAAATGAAATTGAGGCTTCACCAAGGCCAATTGAAGGTCAAGTTTGATGTGTAGTAATGTTATGAAGATTTTTCAACACAAATTGTGGCAAATGGAGTAGGCCATGGGTTCAATTTGGTGGAACAAAGTCATGGGGCCAAATTGGGGTTTTGTTCTAAATCAAAATTGGGTTCAAATGATAGACTAATTGAGCTTGGATTTGGTCTAGATTGATCACATCAAGAGTGGATTTAAGTTTAGAATTGAAATTGGGGTAAATTGAGACAAATTTGATAAACATTTGGAGTAATTTGGGGAAAATACGAGTCTTTAAAGGGCAATTTGGGGGTTTTGATCAAAGATGATCAAATTGGCCAAACTGAGTCACGTGATAGTTGAGAAAAATGAAATTGGGAATATTTAGAAGGTTTTGAAATTTTTTTGGATTTTTTAGAATCTTGGGCTAAGGAGGGGCATTTTGGTAATTTGGCCAATTTTGGTGATTTTGGGTAGTGAGTGTTTTCAAGGTGTTTGAAATGATTTTTGAACCAATTTGGGTATTTTGGGTAAATTTGGGAATTTTGAGGTAATTTGGGGGAATTTATGGGCAAAAAGATAGGTTGGGTATCTTAGTAGAGTTGGAGTGCCAACAACCATCAATAAACCATAGGTCAATGAAAACCCCATTTTGGGTCGTCTATGTAGTGGTCTTAGCTAAACCCTAACATAGGGCTAATGAGTTTAGGGGACCACCTACATTAGTTTCCCAAAAGTATCAAGGGATTAAAGTCAAGAAATTCTTGGTTTAGTTGAGTGATTGTGAGTGCCTTGAGCCCTATACCAACACCCAGGGTCAACCCTAAGGTCCAGCAGTCCTAAGGGTGACTCATCTTGAGTTCCCCCATAGTGACCCCACCTACTAAGTGCTAGAGGTTATGACCGATATGTGAAACTTCAACTTGAGTAGAGAAGAGTTTGGAATTTCTAATGGTGAGGATTCCTTGTCTAGTTTTTTAAGAATAGTCAATAGGAAATCTTATGACTAGATCTTAGGCTACTAAAGAGGAAAAACTAAACCTCAACCAAAAGTGAGGTCAATAAATGAACCCCCAATAGGTGTGGTGTGTTGAGCAAGCACACCGCGCGTATTTGCGTTGATCGACGATATCAACAAAAACCAATACAAACTCCTAAGTCAACAGACCCAGAAATATGTGTAGAGTTGTGTGTGTGATTTGTTTCTGCTGGGGATCAGAGAGTGAATTTTGAGTTATGAAATTTCAGGTATTTATAAAGGATGGGAGTCAGTATATAAGTGCTGACCCTGAGGTGGGAATTGAAATTTGAGTATCAATCCCGAAATAAGA
>NEWO01000164.1:1042145-1058564 GCA_003013225.1 Phalaenopsis aphrodite | reverse complement strand
GAATTCAAATTCTCTTTTATTCATCTTGCTTATTTTGTAGTACTCCATCGTATTAGGAGTCGGTAGCTGTCGCGGGTGCTTCTCCATCTGAACATTGGCAGGAACCCAAATTGGCGCTGACTGATCTGGAACATGAGATTCGACATCTAGAGGGATGTATGACCCTGGGCCCCATGGTATATACTGATCTGTCCCCAGTGGGACGTATGGCTCATCCATCAGAAAGTCTGGAGTCTGAGATCCATCGGTGGTGGAGGTATACTCTTGCAATGTACCGAAGTGTCATAAATGTAGAACATTGCAATCCAGGCACTCTACGAATGCCTCTGTGGCTGATGTCCCTGCAGGTATCTCGGCGTTGCACGTCAGGCAACCCGTGCATAAGGCATCTGAAGCTGAAAGTGTCTCTGGCTCTGTGACGAACCCTGATTCTTCATCTGTGGCAAGTAGGCTGGAAGAATTCTCTTTCATGTCTGGATCATAAATATGCCCCTTAGGAATAGGGGTGAGTAAGTTGTTTGTTTCTCTATGACGTCTGCGTTCTTCCCGTAGAAAAGACCTCTATTTCCTGCGGCTGGCATTTCTGCGTTGCGTCCTGCGAAGCGAAGCATCTGACAGTCGTTCATTATTGGCGGCTACTAGGCCTCCAACTGGTGTAGCTATCATGGATGGCATGCGGCTGAGCCCCTCCATGGGATCCTGCTCTATTATATTGTCATTGCCTTTATGTGATGCATTATCTTTGACGGTCATCCTCAGCAGTGAAGGAAATCCCTCTTTTTCTCTGCAGCTGACTACATTCACGAGAGAACCTTCGTAGTCCATGTCGACTTGGTTAAAGTTCATGTTGAAGTCTATGGTGCCACCCTGCGACGCCATTTCCTCTTTCAGTGCGAGACTCCAACCATCCTTGAAAACGAAGATTAGCTCCTGTCCCAACATTTTTCTGCATACGACAGGAAAAATGTCTGTGGGGCAAAACTTGGCATGAACAAGAACAAAACAAAGTATTTATTGAAGTAAATTTTAGCTTATTTTAGTGAAATGAATTGTTTATTTATGTATGAATTTTGTTTAAATTTTTGTGGAACATTATACTTAAAAGTGGAAAGGAGAAAATTTGAAGTTTTAAAAATTTTTCTGAAAATTTTCATTATATTGAGGTTAATTACAAAATTTGGACCTAGTCATAGACATTTGGCCACATAAATAACCCCAAAGCAATCAAAGTTTCAAATTTTCAAAGCATGCGGAGGCAAGCGACATTAGGTTGCGTAATAGGTTTTCAGATATCGTCCATTTATTGGTAACATGGGTCTTTCGCCTTGGAAGTCCACTAACTGGTAGACTCCTCCTGTGTAGACATTTTCAACAACAAATGGTGCCTCCCAAGTTGGCTCAAAATTTTCACCTATTTTGCGGCGTGCAAGGATATGCTTTTTGAGAACAAGTACGAGGTAACCAACTTTGAATGTTCTTGGGCGGACCAATTTGTCATGGGCTTGTACCATCTTCGCTTGGTAAAACTCCAAATATTGTTGTGCTTCTAGTCATTTTCCCTCAAGACTTTCCAGTTATTCAAGTCTGAGTTTTGCACTTTCTCCCGTTGTGAGTTGGTTGACAATAACAACTCTAAGAGACGGTGTCTGGAGATCTAGCGGTAGCACAACCTCAGACCCATACACGAGCATATAGGGTGTACACTGAGTTGGAGTCCTAAAAGTCGTCTGGTAGGCCCACAAGGCTTCTAATAGTTTGTTGTGCCAATCCCTTTTGTTTTCATCCAGCGTTTTCTTTAAAATCTGTACTAATGTTTTGTTGAAGGCTTCAGCCAGACCATTTGCTCTGGGATAGTAAATCGTAAAGTATCTCCAATCTATCCCATGCCTTTTGACAAAATTGTTGATCTTTGTGCTTCTAAAAGCTATCTCATTGTCGGAAATTATTCTTTGCGGTACTCCGAAATAGTAGACAATTTGGCTTTTGAAGAATTGAAGGACGTGCTGTGTCGTAACCTCACGCAACAGTACTGCTTCTGCCCATTTGGAGAAGTAATTTGTAGCGGCAAGTATAAATCTGTGTCCTTTAGAAGTTGGAGGGTATATCGAACCTATTATGTCCGTGCCCCAACACTCAAAAGACCATGAGGCAACACTTGGGTGTAGCACATTCGGAGGCTGGTGTAAGACCACCCCATGCACTTGGCATTGGTGACATTTTCTGGCTGTATCCACGCAGTCAGACATGATTGCTGGCCAATAATACCCGAGTCTTTTGATCTTCATTTTCACTTTCGGCCCTGACTGATGAACGCCACACAATCTGACATGTACTTCTTTGAAAATATTATGTGCTTTGGCTCTACTCAAACACCGTAGCCACATCTGGTTGACTGATCTTCTGTATAGAATGTTTCCCATCAGGGCGTAAGACATAGCCCTTATTGTGATGTGGTGTGCTTCAGACTTGCCTTCTCATAACTTTCCAGTATGCAAATATTCTATTAATGACTTGCACTAATCTTCGTTGCTGTCTGCAACAGTATTTATTGCTTCTTCTTTTTCGAGCTTGTGTAGAGTTTCGAGGTCGATTTGAGACAAGACTCGTCTTCCTTGCACTGTGATTTCAATGGAATCCTCTGGGGAAAATATCATTTCCTTAGCAAGTTTTGCTACAGCGTCGACATGGGCATTATCTCCCCTAGGAATTCGGTAGAAAGTCACATCGGGAATCTGCTCCAGGAGCTTCATTGCATACTGATGGTATTCGGTTAACGTTGGTTTCAGAATTCTGTTTTGTCCCGCGACTTGCTGGATGACGAGTTGGGAGTCGCCATAGATGACAATGTTTGTTATATTCATTGAGATTGTCATTCCTGATCCGGTGATTAAAGCTTCATATTCTGCTTTAGCATTGATACACGACTCTGTCAGGCGGTATGAGAACCTCAACATACCCTTATCTGGTGTGATAAAGATCAAACCGATCCCTACTTTGCCTGGTATAACTGTGCCTTATCTTTTGTCTTTTCTGACTGACGAAGTGCCATCGAAGTACATTTCCCAGCGTTGCGCACCAGAGAATTCCATTTGTAGTATTTTATCGTCTGGTAACTCGTCGTTGAGAGAGGACCTAGCTGACAGTGGGTGTGCAACGAGAAAGTCTCGTAGTATCTGTCCCTTGATAGCACGGAGGGGAACAAAAGTTATATGAAATTGCAATAAGATTATTGACCATCTTGTTAAACGTCCGGAGAGTGTTGGTCGGGTCATCAGATATTGCAACGAATCAACTTTCGAGATTAGGGTAATCTTATGAGAAAGCATGTAATGTCTAAGCTTTTGAGCAGCAAAAATCAACGCCAGACAATGCTTCTCAATTGGTGGATACCTTATCTCCGTCTGTAATATCTAAGCTTTTGAGCAGCGAAAATCAACGCCAGACAATGCTTCTCAATTGGTGGATACCTTATCTTCGTCGGTATTAGGCGACGACTCAAGTAGTAGAGTGCATTTTTTTTACCCTCATCATTGACTTGCGCTAAGAGGGCTCCAAGAGAGTCGTCTAAGGTCGCTGTATAAAGTATCAACGGTTTCCTTGGGATAGGGGCTGCCAAGACAGGAGGTGCCATTAAATATTGTTTAACGTACTCGAAGGCCCGCTGGCATTTCTCTTCCCGAATGAATTTGACGTCCTTTTTAATCAATGCCGAGAAGGGCTGACACCTACCTGAGAGATTAGAAATAAATCGTCTCAGATATGCCAACTTTCCTTGGAAGAAACGTAGTTGTTTCAAGCTTTAGGATGAGGGATCTCCAAGATAGCTTTAATCTTATCTGGTCGATCTCACTTCCCCGATGGCAGACAACAAATCCTAGAAATTTTGGAGGTGACGCCAAATGCACACTTTAAGGGATTCATTTTGAGATTACATTGTCGTAATCATTCGAACACGATCCTCAAATTGTAAAAAAGGTCTATTTTTTGTTTGATTTTGATGACCTAGTCATCCACGTAGCATTTCACTTGGTTATGAATGAGGTCGACAAAGATCTTCGTCATCGCTCGTTGATGCGTTGCCCCAGCGTTCTTCAACCCGAATGACATTACTGTGTAGCAGAAAATTCCGATCGGTGTTCTGAAACCTGTAAGTGTTGCATCTTCCAGAGCCATCTTAATTTGGTTATATCCCGACGATCCATCCATGAAGGAGAAAATCTCATGTGTCGATGCGATGTCCATCATCAATTTTGGTATCGGTAACGAAAACTCATCTTTTGGACATGCCTTATTTAAATCCCTGAAGTCGACATATACACAGATTTGTCCATTTTTTTTCTTAACTAGTACAATGTTGGCTAACCATGTAGGGTATTGCTCTTCCCTTACAAAGTTAGCACCTATTAACTTCTTTACCTCAATAATGACTTGTAGCTCTATCTCGATGTGCATTCTTCTGGGAGCTTGTTTTACTAGGGTCATATTTTCGTCCACCTCGAGTTTATGAACTGCAACTTCTGCTGACAGTCTTGACATTTCATCATAGCTCCATGCAAAACATTCTTTAAATTATGACAATAATTTTATCAATTATGTGGATTTTTTCTTGTTGAGTAGAGATCTTATAAAGGTGGGTCGGGGCCGCTCCTCAGTCCCGAGGTTGATTTCTTTCAATTCATCCATCGTTGACTTAATTTCTTTTTCAAATTCCGGCGGATCATCATCACTTTTTGTTGAGGTCTAGTCTTTTTTTCCTTAGAAGCCCAGAATCTAGCCTTAGGACTTTCCTGTTGACTATCCTAGAGGACTAGTAATGGAAACCTACTCCATTAGAAATTCTAAACACTTCTTTACTCTTCTTGGAGTTCCACATGTTTGGTTCTAACCTCTAGCACTTAGTAGGATGGACCCAACATGGGGGAGCTCAAGAGGAGTCCCCATAGGACTATCTGGCCTTAGGTTAGCATTGGGTGGTGTGGTCTTAGTTAGTCTTGCACACACAATTGAACCCCTCACCTTCACTCATAACCTAAACCCTTAACCAGACATGCTTAGTCTGATCCCCTACTCTTTTGAAAACTCATGTGGGTGGTCCCCTAAACTCTTAGCTCCTGGCTAGGATAACTAGGACAACACATGTAGGATCCAAGATAAGGATTTCCTTGGTCTCATGGCACAATNCAACTTTCGAGATTAGGGTAATCTTATGAGAAAGCATGTAATGTCTAAGCTTTTGAGCAGCGAAAATCAACGCCAGACAATGCTTCTCAATTGGTAGATACCTTATCTCCGTCGGTATTATGCGACGACTCAAGTAGTAGAGTGCATTTTCTTTACCCTCATCATTGACTTGCGCTAAGAGGGCTCCAAGAGAGTCGTTTAAGGTCGCTGTATAAAGTATCAACGGTTTCCCTGGGATAGGGGCTGCCAAGACAGGAGGTGCCATTAAATATTGTTTAACGTCGTCGAAGGCCCGCTGGCATTTCTCTTCCCAAATGAATTTGACGTCATTTTTAATTAATGTTGAGAAGGGCTGACACCTACCTAAGAGATTAGAAATAAATCGTCTCAGATATGCCAACTTTCCTTGGAAGAAACGTAATTGTTTTAAGGTTTTAGGAGGAGGGATCTCCAAGATAGCTTTAATCTTATCTGGGTCAATCTCAATTCCCCGATGACGGACAACGAATCCTAGAAATTCCGGAGGTGACGCCAAATGCACACTTTAAGGGATTCATCTTGAGATTACATTGTCATAATCATTCGAACACGTTCCTCAAATTGTAAAAAAAGTCTATTTTCTGTTTGATTTTGATGACCTAGTCATTCACGTAGCATTTCACTTGGTTATGAATGAGGTCGACAAAGATCTTCGTCATCGCTCGTTGATGCATTGCCTCAACGTTCTTTAACCCGAATGACATTACTGTGTAGCAGAAAATTTCGATCGACATTCTGAAACCTGTAAGTGTTGCATATTCCAGAGCCATCTTAATTTGGTTATATCCCGACGATCTATCCATGAAGGAGAAAATCTCATGTGTCGATGCGATGTCCACCATCAATTTTGGTATCGGTAACGAAAACTCATCTTTTGGACATGCCTTATTTAAATCCCTGAAGTTGATACATACACATATTTGTCCATTTTTTTTCTTAACTGGTACAATGTTGGCTAACCATGTGGGGTATTGCTCTTCCCTTACAAAGTTAGCACCTATTAACTTCTTTACCTCAATAATGACTTGTAGCTCTATCTCGATGTGCATTCTTCTGGGAGCTTGTTTTACTGGGGTCATATTTTCGTCCACCTCGAGTTTATGAACTGCAACTTCTGCTGACAGTCTTGACATTTCATCATAGCTCCATGCAAAACATTCTTTAAATTATGACAATAATTTTATCAATTATGTGGATTTTTCCTTGTTGAGTAGAGATCTTATAAAGGTGGGTCGGGGCCGCTCCTCAGTCTCGAGGTTGATTTCTTTCAATTCGTCCATCGTTAACTTACATTCTTTTTCAAATTCCGGTGGAGCATCATCACTTTTTGTTGAGGTCTAGTCTTTTTCCTTAGAAGCCCAGGATTTAGCCTTAGGACTTTCCTGTTGACTATCCTATAGGGCTAGTAATGGAACCCTACTCCATTAGAAATTCTAAACACTTCTTTACTCTTCTTGGAGTTCCACATGTTTGGTTCTAACCTCTAGCACTTAGTAGGATGGAGCCAACATGGGGGAGCTCAAGATGAGTCCGCATAGGACTATCTGGCCTTAGGTTAGCACTGGGTGGTGTGGTCTTGGTTAGTCTTGCACACACAATTGAACCCCTCACCTTCACTCATAACCTAAACCCTTAACCAGACATGCTTAGTCTGATCCCCTACTCTTTTGGAAACTCATGTGGGTGGTCCCCCAAACTCTTAGCTCCTGGCTAGGATAACTAGGACCAACACATGTAGGATCCAAGATAAGGATTTCCTTGGTCTCATGGCACAATGGGGGTAATTTTATGGTTGCCCTCCTCATCAAACCCCAATTTTAGCAAAATTCCCAATTTTGACCTTTTAGCCCCAAGCTTTTCCATAATTACCAAAATACCCCAGAACCCTAAATTTCCAAAAATTACCAAATGCTAAAAATTTATCCAAAAATAATCTCAAACTATTTCAAACCACTCAAGTTACCAAAAATATCCCAAATTCCTAAAATATCCTCAAAATTGCCAAAATTACCAAAATATCCCTCATAACCCAAAAATTCCCAAAACCTCCCAAATCATTCTAAACATCCCCAAAACCAATCCTAACCACCCATTGGGCCCAATTTGACCAAATTGACTAATTTTGACCAAAATTTCAATTTTACCCTTGAAGGCCCAAATTACCTTAATTTACCTTCAATTTCCACCAAATTGATTTCAAACTTCCTCAAATTCAAATCCAAACCAAATTTCATCATGCCCCAACCCAATTGAAATCAAATTCTAGCCCAATTGAACCCAATTTGAAGGCCAAATCTCAAGCTTAATCCAAATGCCTCAAATTGATCCCATGCCAAAATTCCATCAAACTGAACTCCCTAGCCTTTTCAAATCCACCAAATCCACTTTTTAAATTCTTCATAACACGCCCTTAGAACAAATTGAGCCATCAATTAGTCTAGAACCAAGCCTAAACCTAGCCAAAATACAAGTCAAACCAAAATCCCCAATTTTACCTCAAAATCCAAATCCCATCAAATTGAACTTCATAGCCTTTCAATTTCCATCCAATTAACTTCCAAATGCCTCATGGAAATCTTCTACATCAAATTGAACCTCTATTTGAGCCAAACCCAAACTCTAGCCAATGCTAAACCCAAGTCCAAGTCTAAGCCATGGTCTTGAACCCAAACCCTAAACCCACTTGGAGCCATTTGTTCTAGCGCAACTATGGTCACCACAACTGCCATTTGAACCCTAAGATCCAACTTAGATCAATTTAGCCCAATCTAATGGTGTCTTGGACCAAGGGTCCCTCAAATTAGGAGATTTCTTCCTAAATTTGACTAAACCAAGGGGATTCTTCCCACCAGCGTTCCCAAGCCGCCAAATCATCATAATTAAACCTTCTGGCTCCCCTGGCCTAACTAGCCACCAACTCAGCCCTGGCCAACAGGCCTAGTGGCCGGAAAACACCATGCCCGAGAGGTCCCAAATGGATCAAACCCAAAATTGGGACTCCATAAGATGGCTCAACCCCATTGGCCAATTGCGTTGTTTATCCCTCCACATAAGCGTCCTCTCTGCTCCCCTAGCTTGCTCTGGTGGCAGCCATGACTCCCTCTATAAATAGGACCCCTCACGACCAAATGGAGAGATCATCAAATTCCTTAGGGAGATTCTACCAAAATCCTTCCAATGCCTCTTCAAGCTTTCCTGAGTCCAATCCCACAGTCATCAGCCATCCATTTCTACTGTCAAAAAGCCCAATTTCTCACTTGAAATCCAAGGCAATTTTCTGTCACTTTACAAACCTTCACCAAACTTTAAATTAAACCTTCCAAAAGCTTCCTCAGGCTAAAAGAGGAAGTTCTCCATCAAAACCCCTCTCTCCCGAGCCCTCTAACCCACTTCTAGACCAAGGCCGCATCGCCATTTGGTCGAAAGCCTACTTAGACCTTATACCAAAGCAAGGTGACACTTCAAGGAGGTTCGTTGGATACAAACAAGCTTCCACAAACACCCAATGGAGGCCTCACCTCTTGGGCAAATGTATATTTCAAAATCCCTAACTTTAGACTTGGTGTCATTAATTGTGAAGTAAACCTACATTTCATACATATGTGACCATATATATAGGTTCGCCTTGACTAGATGATGCTATAGGAACAAACCCCATATGATTTAGTTGAGTATCAAGCATGATCTTAGGGTTTTAGTATGGACGGTTCTCAGTTTAGAACAAATGGGGATGATGAACGGATGACGTTCATTCACACGTATATTGATCGAACGATGGAGGAGAAGTTGGACGATGAGATGGTGTATAAAGCGCGGGTTGCGTGGCAGCTGACGAGGAAAGCGATGTCAAATGGGAGCATGTCGAGTTTGCTTTCAGAGCTGTCGAGGATGAGGCAGATGCCGCGTAGATAAGTTGGAAAAATAGAGATTTTTGATTTATTTAAATACTAAAACTTTAAAAGTCTTGATGTAGAAAATTAATAAAAATAAAATAAAAATATCATCTTGCTCAGTGAACATGGAGAAAGTTATGAACCAAAAATAAAAATTATTTATCTTGTATTTTATTTTTAATAAATTAATACTCCAGAGAGTATTTTAATTATATTTAATTAAATATTAGTCACCTTGAAATTTGAAGGGCTTATTTTACCTGTGGTTAGAGATGTCATCTGATTGTTTTCAAAGTTAGAGAACACCTCTAACCTTAAAATACCTAATTTTCAAGTCTAGTTATCTATATTCGTTTAAAATAATTCTATAAATTAAAATAAAAATTAGGAAAATATAAGATTTGTTTTGTAGGTTTTCTGTGATCAGAGGACTCTAGGAAAAAATTATAATGAGTTTAAATAATTATGTACATTATTACAACTAATTAAATCATTAAAAAGCATAAAAATGTAAATAAATATAATATAATTAAAAAAATTACAAAAATTATTTCACACAGTAAATAATGTCCATTTTAACCCTTTATAAAAATATGAAACACATTTGAAATATATTTAATATCAAAGTCTATTTTTCAAGTAAAATGAGATTTTTGCAATAAAATAATTATATAAATAAAATATAATTAGAAAAATTTTGAAAAGTGGTTTTAAGTGTTCATTGTGATTAAGGGCACCTAAGAAAAATAAAATTAATATTAAACTAAATAATCTATTTTTGAGCTACTTTTTAAATTAAAATAATTAATAATTTTGAAAATATAAAAATGCATCAAAGTGTTTCAAATTGTTCTCTGGTCATTTTGAACCCTTTAAAAATTTTTTTCCTAATTTTTCTAATTTAGTTATGTATTTTTAAATGCTATATATGAATTTTACTTAATTTTTTGTTTTAAAATAATTATAATAAATAAAATAAAAATCACAAAATGGAAAAGTTTATTTCACTGAATACTCTGGATTTAGAGAGATTTAATGATAATATAAAAAGAAATTTTTGAAATTAAATTATATTTCTATTTATTTAATCACTAAATCAATAAATAATTATAATAATTAAAATATAATTCAAAAAAACATGAAATTTGATCCAAGTGGTCCTCTGACTTAGGTGAACCACCAATAATTTTCTCATAAACAGAAACTTTATTTTGATTAATTATATAAATCAACATTGAAAATCCATCTTTTTTTAGCTAAAATAATTGTTAAAAATTAAATAAAAACCAGAAAACCATGATTTCTCCTCTGATATTTTAATTGACCCATGAGTGGGGTACCATACAAATTTAAAAGTCCTTTGAGTTTCATTTGATGAGTTATGAAGTGGAGAGTCCTAAAGGCAAAATGATAATTTTGGAATTTGGATGCCCTAATTAAAATTTAGGCTAAGTCAAATGGAAAAAAATGGGTAATTTTGATTATAATAAAATCTTTTGGATGTTTGATAAATAAGGGTTTAAGAGATAGAAATCAACTTGTCAACTTTTCACAATAAGGACAAAATTGTAATTTTATTAAATTATTATAACTTGGAAGCCGATTAAATTGGATAATCGTAAGGTAGTGGGCTTAAGCTAGGGAGATAAAAACTCAATTATGTGAAACCTCTGATTGGTGATGAAATGATAAGTATGATCTATCGATGAGAACTAAACTCACTTAATTTAACATTCAAATTATTGCAAATTTACCCCAAAGATCAGATTTAATGGCTTAGTAGTGAGCTAGACTTGGTATTTAATTTTTTTTAATGAGGTTTAGAAAAGGGGAACATGATTAATTAATAAATACCTTTAAACACTAAGAGCCCAATTTTAATCATGGGTACAAGATCTCGAATGACTTCAACTTGCCTTAAGGGCATCCATTTACACAACTCTTAAATAAAACATTAAGTGAACGTCCGAGTACCCTGCTCTTGGGATAATTAAGATATTAAGGTTCATTGAGCACAAGGTGTATTAAACCATTGAATTTAAATTTAACTTTGAATGCTTAACTAAACAACATAATAAGTTCAGATGAACTCGAAACATTTCAAAGGGTTCTAAAAGGTTGTTTAATATCCCCCAAATAATTTTAGGATCTTTTGGTTATTTTGAAGGACAGCTTAACTTATTATACTTTGTTCTGGAAAATCATCCATTAAAACTTTTAGGGACCCACCAAGTTATGTCTAGAGACCCAATAATTGCAAGATAGCCCAATGTTTGTATAACATCATGTTATATTTGTGCTGAAACTTCTTTGTGTCAAGCTTAAACATTTAACAAAAATTTTGATTAGTAGCTACGACATCATAGCAACTATCACATTACGTTGCAACAGAAGTTGTCTAGTTCCGTAATGCTGGTAATGTAACACCACGATGATAAGTTAAGTTATTGTAGTATGCATTTTTTTTGTTAATTTTGACTAGTGTCTCAATGCTAGTCCAATCAAAATTTTTTTGGTCAACCAATCAGAGTAAGTTTAAAAAAAGATAACACCACAATGTTGATCTTTGGTACTATATCGCTCAATTTAAAAATCATTATGGCTTATTGACTTTCCATTGAGAAATTTATAATGAATTAATGGATAATTATGAACAAATTGATGCCTGTTGAACTATTATTGACCTATTGAACATTAGGTTAGAGCATTATAACACTGAGGTTTTATGTTGCAGCACCATAACATTCTAGAGTATAACATCATAACTTTGGTACTTCGCATCACAATTATGACTTTTTATAGATAAGGACCATAGGCAATTTTATTTCTATAATGAGTGTTAACTTCCTTTTGGTTATGGTTTATATATAGTCATTATCTTTTCTTTCTCTTTCTTCCAAGAAGCAATCATAAATGATTATAAGGAAAAAAGATGAAGGACTAGCTTGTTGAATCCAAAATATTTGTTATTATAGAAACAAAAGAGTGATACACTCAATATATATCCCATGAGAATATCATCCCTAAAAGAGGATTTAGAAGTCCAATATGGTGGGTAAAAAGTATGATTGTCTAGTGGGGTGGTTCAAGTTGAACGATGAATCCAAAGTTGATATAGTTTCTATTGTGCATGTGTTCTATACTGTTGACCTCATTTTTGGTTGAGGTCTAGTTTTTTTTCTCTTTAGTAGCCTAAAGTCTAGCCATAGGATTTTTCTGTTGACATTCCTAGAAGACTAGAAAAAGGAACCCTCACCATTAGAAATTCTAGATTCTTCTTTGCTCAACTTGAAGTTCCACATACTGGACCCAACCTCTAGCACTTAGTAGGTGGGGTCAGTATGGAGGACCTCAAGGGGAGTTTCCCATAGGATGGTCAGACCTTAGGACTGACCCTGAGTGGTATGGTGTTGTTGAAATGCCTTGCACACACTAAACTTTCTTGCATACCCCAAACCCTAAGACCCCTTGAGTTGGTCCCATGATTCCTTTTAGAAAGCTCATATGAATGAACTTATATCCCTAGTCTTTCGCTAAGAGGGTTAGAACCAGCATATTGAGAATCCAAAATGAATCCTCATATGGTTCATATTGATATGGCGTGGCTTCATGGCTTGATTGCCCATTCTAACCCAAAATCACCAAATTACCAAAATATCCATACAACCTTAATTTTTGCCAAAAATCCCAAAATTACCCAAAATGCTCAAATTTGCCCAGAAACATCTCAAACCACTCACCACTATCTAAATTAACTAAAATTTACCTAAATCACAAAATTCCCAAAATACACCCAAATTTACAAAAAAATTACCAAAATGCCCCTCATGACCTAAAAATTTCAAAAATTCCAAAAAATTCCAAAATCATCCCAAATATTCCCAATTTCAATTTTTAACCATCAAATATACCCAATTTGACCAAAACCCCCAAATTTGCCCTTAAGGGCTCAATTTCCTCAAATTAGCCTCAATCTTGGCCCAATTGACCCCAATCTTGCATAATTTCAATTCCAACTAAAATTCAATATCCCCAATCCAAATATTAACAAAATACAAGCTCACTTTGACCCAATTGCAAGCTCAATTTCACCCAAATAAAAGAAGCCTCAATTTTAACCATATGACTAAATTCTCCAAATTGGCATTCAAATTCAATTCAAATCATTTCCAAATTCTTCATGACATCTTCCTATGCCAAATTCAACATTCAATTAGCCCAAATTTTAGCTCAAATTCAATCTCAATTCTCAAAGCCTAAGCCCGCTACATCTAATTTCAAAAGCCCAAATCCAAAGCTCACATGACATTTTTTTCTCTTCATCACCCACTTGATTGAAATGATTCCCTAAGTTTTAAATTCATGATCAAATCATTCAACATTAAGCCTCATGACGTCTCCACAAAAATAGCCCATAATTCCAAAATACTTCCTCATGCAAGTTCACCAAGCCAAAGGGAAGCCATTAAGCCACTCCCAAGCCATAGTGAGCCATGAGAGCCATGACACATCATCAAACTATTTTTGGCAAGGGGCCAAGCCACTTTCAAATATCCTTAAGATTCTTTTAACCCCTCCCATAAATCACTTACCCATTTTTAGCCAAATCTCTTTGGATGGCGACTTATCCTTAATGATTAAGCTGAATCAGCTAATTTTTCTTCAGCCCAAACCAACCTTGGTGGGTGAACCCACCCCAAACCCATGTTTCGACCCAAAGTGACCCAACATGACCCTTCCCCCATACTATTTAAATCCAACACCTTTACACATGGCCAACCATAATTGGCTTCACCAAAACCAAGCCCTGACCTCTCTGAGTCAGATGGTGACCCCTCCCTAGCTGACTGGCCACCTTGGCTGCCGGAAAAGCCAAGCCGAAATGCTCTACCTAGGCCAAAACTCAAAATTGAACCCAACCAAGTTGGCTCATTCCAATTGGATTGTTGCCCCTTCCTCCTCTCCACCTAAGCAACTTATGGAACCCACCAACTGCCCCCGATGGCCTCTCCTTCTCCCTCTATTTAAACCCACCCTCCATGGCCAAGAGGAAAGAGCTTGAAAATTCCTTGAGGAGACTCTTCCAAATTGATCCCAGAGCTTCTTCAAGACCCACTAAGTTCAACCCAACCATCCTCAAGCCCTTAAACCCACTGCTTGAGCTCAATTTTGGAGCTCAAATCAAACCCAAAACAAGACATCCCTCTAGACTCTACCAAATCCAAATTAATTGCACCTACACCATCCCCTGAGTGAGAGAAGAAGATCCCCCATAGAAGCCCCATCACCAGACCACCCTAAGGTGGACTTTGATTGAACCGCTAAATTGGCCTTGATCGAAATCATACCTAGGCATCTCGCCACATCTTGATGCTTTATCTAGGAGCTCTTTCGACTCAAGGCAAGCTTTTGGTATTCAACTCTCCCTTAAACCGAGCCTAGTTTAATTCTCCATGCTCATAGACTCGATTTAAGACTTAATTAATCGTATGAATATGTTCTCTTAGTCAAGACGAGTCTATAGGAACATACCACACTTAATTTGGTTAAGTATCGAGCGAGATATTAAGGCTAGAAGCTTGACGGCTCACGATTTGGTTCATTGGAGACGATGACAGAGGACCGTCGGATCACGCGTTTACGCAACAGATACTCGTGATGGAGTTGGACGTGAAGATGGAGTGGTACAGCGGGCTGACGAGGTGGCTACGTAGCTGGCGGCGTCAAATGGCATAGCGGCGCGTGGAAAGCTCGACGCGTAGGAGGATCCAGTCGGCACCGCGATTTAAATAGAAAAATATGGATTTTTTTTGAATTAATTAAATCAACCAAACTTCAAAATTCATATATTGGTGTATAAAAATCACAAAAAAAACCCTTTTGCTAAGCAAACATAAGAGAATAATGTGGAAATATTTTCATGTCAATTTGATGCATGTATTATTTTTAATCAATTAAATAGTATTTTATTATTTGAATTCTCCATTTGCATAGATATTTCACCATGACATGATTTTTAGGGCTTTGATTCTCTCTGTCATGAGGTATCTTCCCTGATTTTTCCAAGGTCAGGGGAGATCTCTAGATAGAGATCTCTATTTTTCAAGTGTATCATGTTTATTTTGGTAAAATAATTATAAGAATTAAAATACTAATAAAAAATATAAAATTTATTTTGGTAGGTTCATTGTGGTCAAAGGACCATAGGAAAAATATAAAATTGGTTTTAACTCAATAAACATAATCATAATTGTCACCATCCCTCAAAAAATGAAATAAAATTAATTTGGAATAATTATAAATGCAAATAACATGAAAATCATTTTCCACTGCAATTTAATGTTAGAGGAGCTTCCCATAAAAAATTTGAGACAATTGGAGTTAATTTAATCACTCAAATGGATTAATCAAGTGAAATCACATTTTTGGCATTAAAATAATTATAATAATTAAAATAAATTCAAAAAATCACCAAATTGATTTTGGGAGCTCCTTATGACTAGAGGAACCTAAGAAAAATAAAATTGGAATTAAAATAAACACTTCATTTTTTAGTTATTTTTTAGCATTTAAATAATTAAAAAAATTAATTAAAAATCATAAAAAATTGTAAGATTGTAAAAGCACTCTAATGTCACATTTGGCTTGATGATCAATTGAAACTAATTAAAATAATTTTCCCAATTCTCTAAGTCAAGATATTAAATTTTAAAGGCTAAAAATGAATTTTCTTTATTTTTTCACTAAAATAATTTCAATAATTAAAATATAAATCACAAAAATATGAAATTTGTTTTTTAGGTTCCCTAGACTCAGAGAGATTTAATAAAAATAAAATAAAATTTAATTTTATACTTAAATAATATTTTATATTTAATTAATGCTCAAAACAAATAAATAATTGTAATTATTAAATTAAACTTCTAAAAATTATGAAAATTGGTCCAAGTGGTCCTCTGATCTAGGTGAACCTCCAATAATTTTCTTAAAGATAGAAATTTAGTTTGGTTGAGTTAGCAAATTTTCATTGAAAACCCCCATTTTTGCATTAAAAATAATTATGAAATTAAATAAATTCAGAAAAATCACATTTTCTCCTCTGATATTTTAATTAACTCATGAGTGGGGTAACCTAAAATTTTTAAGTCATTTGAGTTCAATTTAATGAATTATAGGATGGTAAGGCCTTAGGGGCAAAACGGGTAATTTTGGAATTTAAGACTTAAGTAATATTTAAATTTAACCAAAGGGCTAAATGGGCAATAAATAATCTTAATTGATATTTTTTTATGATTGAAATATGAAA
>NEWO01000164.1:998491-1041430 GCA_003013225.1 Phalaenopsis aphrodite | reverse complement strand
AATTTTGCAAGAATTAAAATATGCAATTTGGTCTAATTAAAATAATTATAATAATTAAAATTATATATGCCTTGCAAAGATACTAAAGTTTCAGGTGGAGGAAAGGGAAGAATTTACATGTACACTTTTAAATTATTGCATTTACATTTCCGAACTTCTTGTCTCGAATTTGCATGTTAAACAATGTCACCCTGCATGTCAAAACTAAAACTTTTAGGATAACCACAGAACTGAAACCAAAACAAAAAGTTAAACATCAAACAAGATAAAATTCACCGCCACAACATTTAAAATATAAGAACTCAAAATTTAATCACAAATATCACAAAACCAAAATTACAACTAAATTAAAACGTCTTTATCGGATAATCGAATCCCTCGGAGGAGGTAACCTATGGTTGCTAACGAGACTTCCCACGATCGAAATGAAAGTATGAAACTCATTAAGTTGAGTTTAATAAATTCATTTGGACTAAGTGAATTTGAAAAAAATTAATAGTGTCGGAACGAGGGAACCGTAGGATCCTAATCGGTGTCTCTCTAATCAACTTTAATATGTCTCATAATATTTAAATAACCATAACCATAGGAAACATTTGATTTGACATCATAACTTGACACATTAGAAAACTTAAACTTGCTACGACGAGAAGCTTGAAGCTAGCATCGTGGGCGGCACGATCATCTTCAACAGCAAAACATGTCTACACTAGCTAAACCATTTCTTAGAATTAAACAATAATCCATAGGATTTCGAGATTGTTTGCTTATGCAACATAAATCCTCAATTTATCTTCAGGCCTTTGTATGGTTCTGCTATACAATATAAGCCTTAACTCGCCTTAGGATTCTGAGGTTGTCGTTCGTTACGACCTAAATCCTCACATCTTCCAACCTATTTGTGTGATTGTTTTGCACAAATGTAAACCCTAATTAATTAAATTGACAGGATGAAACATTCAACGATTCTAAGTTCCAAAAACTGAAGCCAAACAGTAGGATAGTTTTGAGAAGTAATTGAGGTTCTCCTCCGGATCAATGACATCCTCTAGCCTCTCTCTCTTTGGATTCTAAAATAAAATGTTCCAAATTTGAGTCATTCCTCTTTCACGCCTCTTTGTTTGATCCCCTTGAAAAGTCATATTCCTTTGTACTCCTTGAAGAAAATATCCCTTGATTTTTATCGATAGTTTTTTTAGGTGACTTCGGTTATCTATGATGTAATTAACTATAAGGGTTTGTCCTTATAGGAAGTATTTTCGAACCCAGCTTAATATAAACCCTATTTAATCCTACATATTAAATATGAGAACTTGTCGGCTTATAATAAAAAAATGGTTTCGTAGACTTAACAGATGTTATACAATATTTAGTTTATTTAATCAACTCTTACCAATAAGTAGTGTGTTCATCCTTCAGGATGAATACATTATTTACGACATTAAGCTCGTTTATTTAAACTACTGCGGATATGAGATCAGTCTGATCTTGTATTTTCAAAAATCCAAAATACCATTTTTCCAAATTATATATTAAGTTAAATTAAAACGGGAGTTGGGGTATCCATCATGGCAATCAACAACTTCACAACTCTCCAAACTTTTATACAAATGGCAAAAACATAAGAATTTATTTATTTTTTATGAGAGGGTAATGGATCACATAATCAATCTTTGCCTACAAGTTACCCATCAAGAAGTTTGATGATTATTTAGTTACAATGAACAACCATAAAATGATAAAATCTTAGATTTCATGACTAATTTTGAACCAAATCTCCAACAGAGGAAAAGAGAGGAAATATTAATTAACTTCCTCACCTTTGTTATGACTAATGAGGGAAAGCTTGCCATTATATCATTTTGGTCAAGTTCATGCCTAGTAAGAATGTAAGTGGTGTGAATAAGGAGAAGGTCATATTGAATTATTATATCCAACAGAGTATAAGCATAGATGTAGGAAAAATTATTCAAAACTCTATTTTGAATATTTTAAAGGGTGGTACAACTGTAGATTTTGGGAACCCTGCGCTCATATATTTTTTATGTGTTAAAACTGGGGCATAAAGCAACATTTGAGCAGATTTTTTCCTAATTTTGCATTGAATAAGAATAAGATTACATCATTTAAGTGATCCATTTTTAGAATAGGAAGAGTTCACTAGATCTACATCGTCCTGTTATAGAGCTTCTTCTACCATAGTTGATCAAAAGAGGGAATCGAAGAGCAAATTTATAGCTTGCAAAAGAAGACCAAAAGAAGGGTTAGCAATAGCTGTGTCAAAAACTTGACCTTCATATGATGCAACAACTGCACACTTATATGGATGATTTTAACTCAATCAGTTGAATGTGGGTCCTGATCGTACAATTTTTCCCACAACATTGTATTTCTAGCCATATGTTCGACCAAGCCACTCAACCATAATAGAAGAAGATAATGAATGATCTAGAGAATAAGGGGAATATAGAAAAATGGAAGTTCTATCTCATTGTATTTCATACTTTTTGTATTTTATTTTTGTTCCACACATACACACACATTAATATTTGGTTAATAATATAATTAAATTAAAAAAAATAATTAAACAATAATTTAAAAACAAAGTTTCTATAAAATTATTAAATAATGAAGGATAAATAACTTAATAAAAACAAAATTTTTTATTGATACTTATAATTTGTATGATGATTACCTACTAAATTATAATATTTAAAACAAAAATACAATATTGAAATTTGATAAATTTAAATATATAAGAGGATATAATAGTATTCAAAATCATTAATAGTGCTTGGCTAATAAAAGGATTCTCTAAAAAAAAAGAAAAAAGTAAAATAAAAAAAAGAAAAAAAATAAAATTAAATGAATGAAAAAAAAAACAATCGAGTAAAAACACTTGAGGCTAAGTATTTGAAGGATCAATATCAAAATTTCATAGCAATTAATTAATTATAACTTATTAAAGTTAATTGCAAACTTTAAAAAGCACAGATAGAGTTATGTTTCAGAAGAATATTGATGCAAGGTAAGAAGTTAAGATAATATTAGTTGATTACATTTCATGATTAATAACTTAAGATGCAATAGAAATTTTTATGTAAATTTATAAATTAATCATATTTAAATTTTAAGCTAATTACTATCAACTAAATTAAGAACATTTCTGTATACATCTAATTTCTTAATAATAAATAATAATTTATGCTTTGGGGTATATATTGAGTGGAATGAGTCAGCTAGAATGATATAAAAATATATTTAAAATGAATGAATATTACAAATTTTGCACACTAATAAAATTGTTCTATGCAGAACTTTCCATGGAGTGAAGAATTAGGAGACTTGAAAAATTTTCATGATTGTGACACAACGCTGCACCATTAGTGGCATTGTAGGGCACAGTGTCCAGGCATGGTACTATCAAAACGGAAGCATTGGATGAAGGGCATCATAAGGCAAGTTTAAGCGAACACATTGAGACCTGAAACTTAAATTTTATCTCTGGACTCCGGAAATAGCTCAACGTGCGGACTCTAATAATATATTATCACATGTGCTACATCACGGAGATTATTTCAGAGTTATTGAAGTGAAACAATGAAAGTTATTTCAAGATTATTTAAGGATTATTTCAAGATTATTGAAGAGAAACTCATATATTCTACTTCAATAACCTCGAAATAACTTAAAAATAACCCTGAAATAATATCCGCGGTTCCACTTCAATAACCCAGAAATAAAATCAAGGTTTTTTCGGGATTATTGAACCGGAATATATGAGTTTCTCTTCAATTACTTCGAAATAACCCTAAAATAACCCCAAAATAACCTCAACAGTGTTATTTCAAGGTTGTTGAAGTAAAACAACGGAGATTATTTCGAGATTATTTTGAGGTTATTGTGGAGTATGCGGTTTCAATTTAATATTTTTTAAGTGGACCCTATATAGCACACATAACGGTAAGAGTCCGCACATAGATGTACGTTCGGAATCCAGATAAAAATTTTACCAGCACAGTGTTGGAATTGGGCGCTGAAACACCCAAACCTTCAATGATACGAACTACAAGACAAAATAGGGCGCCACAATTCTAAAGTTTGGAGCACCACAAGATAAGTTGGAGTAGAATTCAGTGTATAAGACCAGAAGCTTAGCACCTAAACATTTTAGCACAATGTCGTAGTGCCACTTATAGAGTCTCAGCAGTTCCACATCGCAATAACCCTGATAATTTAGCTTATATGAAATTTTGACGCGGGCTTGGGAGTAATCTTACAGCATTTTTAGTTGTTATGCTACAGAGATAGGCACATGAGAAAATAGGGAGTGTGCATTAAAGTGAGAGAGCATGGTGTGAAGCATGGAGTGATTTAGTATTGGGGAGTTTGAAGGGAGATAAGACTTGAAAAGAGAAGACTATGCAAGGAGGTAAATTTGAGCTTAGAGCGAGGAAAAAATATTGGTTTTATCTTTCTATAGTAATATTCTTTTGAGTGAATTTTCAATATATGACAAACTTAAAATTATTTCTATATTTTGTGTATGATGTTATGGAATGAAATTGCTTTGTTATTTTGTTTTGTTTGAATCTTCCTTTTTTTTATGTTTCACCCAAACACTTCAAAAAAATAAGTGTGATCTAAGCATATTGAAAGAGCCCTAGAAGAACAAATAAGGTGAGGCAAATATTTTCTCAAGTATATTCTGTATCTATCATATGTGAAATTGTAATCTTATAAGAGATGTCCTGCATGCATTCACTTAAACTAGTTATGGTAGGAATATATCAATTTAGTATAAATTATTTGGTTTTCTAACTATTTACAGAGAATATGAGATTATTAGGCTCTTCTTGATTAATAACTTGAATAATATCTCATGCACAAAAAGTACAGATTTATTTTAGGCAAATCATAAGTTCATAGGCTTTGTCATCAAAGTTCAAAATTGATCATCGTGAGAACCTTATTCGATTCACTTCATTATTACTTGAATGACACGTGCATTTATATATATTGTATAGTCTGATCACAATTAATCATCAGTCCCTGGAATTCATCATTTGGGGAATTGATCTCATTGGCTCCTTTCCTCCTTCTAAAGGACAAACAATGCTTATCCTAATGGCAATTGATTATTTTTTTAAGTGAAATTAAACAAAGTCTTTAACAAACAATCATAGTTGAGGTCATGCATAATTTTATCCAAGCAGACCTCATTTGTATATACGGCTTATCCATAGTGATGGTCTCATATACTAATACCAAGTTCACTAACAAGAAGATTATTATTTTTTTTGCCAGAGCTAAGGAATTTATCTCAAATCCACTTCAGTTCATCATCCAAGGACAAATGACTAAGTGGAATTGACAATAAACTTGTTCTCAAATTGCCCAGAAAGAAAGTTGAAGGCACTATAGAGATGCTGGATGAGCTTCATCCATCCATACTATGAACACTAAGGACAACTCCAATAGAAACAATACAAACAGCTTTAATCCTTTCACATGACATTAAGGTAAGGTTGTCCAACGAGTACAACTGACAGTGAGTAGTCGCCACGTCAAATATTGAAGAAATTGTGCTCGATAAGTAACGAAGTTCCAACGATGAAGGAATGTAAACTACACTTGAGCTATTGGATGAGTTGCGAACTAAATCAGCCGTGAAATAGGAATAAACTAAGAGGATAGAGATAAATATTACAATTCACATTTAAAAGAGAAATATTTCAAGCCCGATGACTCGACGATCAAGACGTTGAAAAACAAGAGCAAACTTGGACCAAACCTTACATCATCTGAGAATGAGCTAGGTTGGAAGCATACAAACTAAATCCATACACCAAGAAGAAAGTTGTTCGGATGTAGAGCACGAATAATATTAAAAAACAAAATTCCCTAAATTTATTTTCTTGCATTTGTTTCTCTTTAGAGCTCGAGAAACTCGCCTAAACGAGTTTGTCCTCAAAGTTGAACACTTTGTAATTAAAAATAAAGAATAAACTATTCATACCTAGTATTCTCTAGAGAGCTTTTCTCTTCATTAAATAATGAAGACGTGGAGTATGCCAACATAGGTTAAAGGACTATTCCCCCAGGCAAAATCTTCTAGGAATAACTTAAGAAGGTCCCCATACAAAAATATGTAGGAGAGCTAAAAACCCCAAAAGACTCGTCACTTAGTAAAGTTTCCCATTTTGCCTATTCCTTGAACTAATTTAAGGGACAAGCATAAGTAAATAATAATTTAAGAGAACTCAGATAAACAAAAATTTTTAATATAATGACACATATTTCAAGTGCACCACTTTCACAAGAGAATCTTACGAGACAATTGGAGGAGTTGATTAATCGTAGACGATGTTCATGAAACTAGCCTAGGTGATTTCACTTCAAAAGGAAAATAAAAGGCCTATTATGAGATCACACACTGAAGACAGATTGAAATCAACTATAATTCTCTCGAATGTCATGAATTCACTCTAAAAATATAGCACAAAAGCAAGATACTAAAGATAAAAAATGCCAGATGCTACACACTTGTGAATGTGATGACTAAAGGCTATAATCGGATTTATCCATTATACCAATGTCTACACGTCCAACTATTCAAGTAAGAATAATGTAAAATAGAGATATGAAATAAAATTATAAACTTTATGGTGCATAATTTATGAGTACAATCAATACTTCTAGAAATAATTTTACATTATAAAAGAAGGCTTAATAACAATGTTGAGCTACTTATGTTGCATGTCACCGACCAATTTCTATTCAATGTAAAATAAGAAAATAATGCATAGAGATGATTGGATACATCATGCAATGGTGGCTCAAGTTTAAAATAAAGCTAGAGTCATTCCTCAGAAAGCTTCAAAAGCTCAAAAAGAAAATGACCGCAGCCAATTGCCTAGCTCATATCCTACACGAAGGATGGCCATATAGGTTTAAATAAAATTGATGCTATCCATGAGAAATATTACTGCAATGCTGTTGGGTAACTCATTTTATGCACGAATTAATGTGAGAAGACACCTTCAAACAAAAAAAAAAAAAAGAGTTTCCCATATCAAACAACAACAAACAGAGACCTCCGGGAGAACTCATCCTTCCCTTCGCCTCTGCCATAAGTCTCTTCACCTTTGTCACGAGAGCCAAAAGAACATTCCATCATGTTTTACGAAATAACTAACTACTTAGAACAGGAAAAATTCCACTATTTATAGCCAAAAAAGGAGTGAAAGATTTAAGAAGTAAATTTATCATTAATCTATTTGTAAAATTATTTTTCTTCACACGTCCCATCCTATCCAACTTAGCTATTAGGAGCATTTATGCATCTATAACTTTTGCCTTCTCTACATTCAGTAATACAACATTTGTCTTAAAGCTAAGGGAATTCACTTAAGCAAGTTTACGCATATCATTCCATCATATTATTTCAGTATTCTCCATAATAGCCAATTTATATTCTCTAAGTCACCAACAAGAATCTACTATCATCATTTGGAGCTCTTTCACTAGGAATTACCTTCTATTTACAATTTGCCCAAGAGCCCGATGTCTTTAATGAGAATTCATTAATATGATTCATAATTCACAAAAGAATTCAAATTATACATTGTTACAATTCTCTCGTTAAAGATGAAGCCACATTATAAAACCTCTCTGATGCGCGCGTCCGAACGACGTCGAGATATGGGTGCGGAACTCCCGAAGGGGTGCGCTCGAAACCGCGGGGTCGAAACCCCGCGAGCCTAGCGAAGTCGTGCGAGGTCTTAGGATCTCGCGAAGATGGTAGAACACGCGACAGAGAGAAATCGCGAATTCTCGCGATTTAGCTAGGCTTCTCGAACCGGATTTTTCTAGAAAGAGTGTTCTGGATTTTTCTAGTCTCTTCCACCCATTTCCACTTGTGTAGAAGTGGGAGGCTATAAATAGATGTCCCGTGAGTGTGTGAAGGGCAGTTTTACTAAAGTTGTCTACGAAATCTCTTTTGTGGAGTCTCTTCCCTCTCGTTAAGGTTGTAACCGATGACAAGTGGTGCTTCGGTTGTATCCTGCTCCTAGGTTGTTGTAAACTTCAAACTCTTTGGTTACTTCTCACCAATCCCTTTTTCCTACCACCCCACTAGTCACCTACCATCCCCACAATCCTACACCACTCCACCACCCCTACATCCTCCACTACCTCTTTATCCAACCCAATTACAACCAACCTCACACAATTCTCTACCTACCCAACGACCGCTCACCCCGCCAACGCTGCTGGAGTCTCTTCCTATAGCTCTAGTTAATGATTCATTGATTATTGTATTTCCCTTTTATTGAGTCGCATGTACTACTATTTTATATTAATAAAAGTTTCTTTTGTTTTTATTTCATCACATCCCAACTAATTCCGATATTATTTGGTATCAGAAACAGGTTCAACCCCTAATCCTATCCTAGGGTTCCCAGCACCCGCCCTTAACCAATTCACCTACATCAATTTTTTTTTTCTCCTGCTTTCCAACTCTAGCCATGCCACCGCGAAGAGATACATCGGGATCTACTCAGGAAGAGACCAACGTGAAGGTCGTCATCTGCAATAGAGTCTAGCCGAGTTAGATGACGGGAACTAGGAAGAGATTACCTTCGATCATGATCGAGAGAGTCGTAAGGAAGACAAAGACGATAATCTTAATTTATTTCACCACGAAGTTCACAGTGACAAAAAATATTGGTCGCGCCGCTTTGGTAATCAATATCAAAGGAGGCCGAGAGAGGAGGCCTTTCAGGGGGGTCAAAGGGACTTTAGCATTAAGATGGACCTCCCGGAGTTCGAGGGAAGCATGAACCCTAATGAGTTTATAGACTGGCTACAAACAGTCGAACGAATCTTCGAATATAAAGACATATTAGAGGACAAGCGAGTTAAACTAGCTGCAATGAAACTAAAGAGAAAGGACTCCTTATAGTGGGAAAATCTACAAATACAAAGGAGAGAAGGAAGTGAAAAGATAACCAAATGGGAGAAAATGAAAGCAATGAAAAAAAAAACCTCCCATCGCAGTACCCCCATGACATTTTCTAATACTCCACAACTTGCAGCAATAAATCTATCAATTGAGTTCACGACCCAGTTCGACTACCTACAACTAAAGTGGGAGCTGACAGAGCCGGAGGAGCACACGATTGTCAGGTATCTTAGAGAGCTAAAACGATTAGCAATGTGGTACCTCAGGAGAAAATAACAAAATTGGACAAGAGACTGACAGGGCAGATCAAAGTTGGATGAAGCCAGAAAAGGGCAGTTCCTCGAATACAGCGCCAGTCGGTAAGTGTTTTCGATGCCACGACTACGATCACATTGCCTCAAGCTGCTTAACAAGCCGGGTGGTTACCCTCACAAAACAAGGCGCCATCGAGGAAGTCGATGAGGAAAAGGAGGAAGAGCCCAGAAGAAGGGATTCAGCTCCATAGAGACGAAGGAGAAGCACCACTCGTTCGGTGAATACTACAGTTCGAGCCCGTGTGAGACCAACCTTGGCTAAGGCATAACATTTTTTGCACCAAGTGCCCTGTCAAGGGGAATGTTTGTAACCTGATCATTGACAATGGCAGAGAACGTGGTATCCATGTTCATGAAAAAAAGTTAAGGTTGGACACATAGAAGCATCGCCAGTCATACTTTCTTACCTGTCTGAAAAAGGGAAACGAGATACGTGTAGATCAGCAATACCTAGTTGACTTCTCAATTGGAGACTAGCTACATGAACATGTATGATGCGATGTGGTTCCTATGGATCCTTACCACATTCTGTTAGATAGACCTTCATAATTTGATCGCAAAACTCAACATGATCGATTCAAAAATACTTACTCTTTGAAGATGGATGAGAAATGTATAGTTTTACTATCTGCTAAGGATGCCAAAGGCAGGAGCGATACAAAGGCAGCATTAGTTCCACGTACTTTTCCTGCAGTCGGTCAAAGATGCCCATGTAACACTAACATTAGTCCTCCTGGAAGGAAGTGAGGAAAAAAGAGAGATACCAGCAATACTACAACCATTTATACAAGACTTTCAGGATGTTATGACTAACAGCTTACCAAAGGGATTACCACCGCTAAGGGACATTCGGCGCACCATCGACCTTCTACCAAGATCAGTATTGCCTAATCAACTAGTCTACAGATTAAAGTCTGTAGAGTACGAAAAACTACAACGACAAGTGCAGGACCGCAGTGCAAGGGGCTAGTACGAGAAAACACTAACCTGTGTGCAGTCCTAGCCCTGATGGTGCCTAAAAAGACTGATCATGGTGAATGTCCATAGATATTCAGGCCATCAAAAAGGTTACCATTAAGTACCGATTTCCCATACCCTGCTTGGATGATCTGTTAGACCAGCTACATGGAGCCACTATCTTCACAAAGATAGGCTTACGCGGCGGATATCACCAGATACAGATAAGGTCAGAGGACAAGTGGAAGACTACTTTCAAGACGCGGGACGACCTTTATGAGTGGACCGTTATGCCTTTCGATCAATCGAACACGCCTAACACCTTCATGAGATTAATAAACCAGATATTATGACCTCACATCGAAAAAATTGTCATATTTTATTTTGACGACATTCCAGTTACAGCCAGTCGTAGGAAGATCACTTGTATCACCAAAAGGCAGTATTCGAGGTATTACGAGCCGAGCAACTATATGCCCATCCAAAGAAATGTCACTTTATGACAAATCAAGTACGCTTTCTTGGTTACATCGTGCCTGGTGCAAGCATTCAGATAGATTCCATAAAGATAGAGGCCATTATCAGATGGGTCGTACCACAATCATTCACCGAGTGAGACAATTCTTAGGGTTGGCATCCTTCTATCGAAGATTTATCAGAAACGTCAACACCATTACCTCCTCTTTTACTGAACTCCTAAAAGGGAAGGAGTTTACTTGGCGACAACAGCCCAAGACAGTTTTGACACTGAAAGAAAAGGTAGCTCAGGCCTCATGCTAGTACTACCTAACTTCAACCAACTTTATGAGGTAGAATGTGATGCCTCCAGCATGGGGATCGAAGCAGTACTAAGCCAAAGAAGAGCCCCCATTGCTTTCTTCAGTGAGAAATTGAACGAAACCAGGAGAAAATACTCAACCTACGACAATGAATTTTACGCCATCATAATAGCTCTGGAACCCTAAAATCATTACATATTGGCAAAAGAGTTTATACTATTTACAGATCATGGGGCCCTAAAATTCCTCAACAGCCAAAGCAAACTAAAAGGACGGCACGCCACCTGGGTAGAATTCCTAGCTTTATTCCAGTCTGCACTAAAACACAATATGGGAAGCCAAAACCATGTAGCAAATGTGTTGAGACCTCGACACCTATTGATCACATCCATGCAGGCACGAGTTGTGAGCTTTGAGGTACATTAAGGATCTATATGAAACGGGCGAAGATTTCAAGAACATATGGGAGCAATATCAAGAGAAGCCAGCGAGGCAATATTACCGCACAAATGAATACATGTTCCACCAAGATCAGTTATGCATTCCCCGATGTTCACTAAGGGATGCCATTATCCAGGAAGGCCACAACAAAGAACTAGCAGTTCATTTCGGCAAGGACAAGACCGTCGTCCTTGTAAGAGAGCATTCTTTCTGGCCAAAGCTAACAGGAGACGTTGAATGACATTTCAAGCAATGCATGGTTTATCATCTAGTAAAAATAAGAGCTCAGAACGTCGGTTTATATACACCACTTCTAGTGCCAGAGGCATCGTGGGTGGACGTCAGCATGGATTTCGTGCTTGGGCTTCCATGGACTCAAAGGAACAAGGATGTTGATATGTTTTTTTAAGACTAAATTTCCTTAAAATTAACAAAAAATTTTAAAAAAAAATGCAATAAAAAAAAAAAGAATTTTAAGGTTATCGTGAGGTATAACACTTGGAACGGATTAGAGTTGAAACTGGGCGAAACATAGGCAAATGAGAGCAAATGGTTGTGGTGTCAGCAGGGTAGCGCCCAAGCGCCAGTCTTCGCCCAGAAAATAGAAAAGACGGCGCTTAGGCACCGCAGACTGACACCTAGGCGCCCGAACTGTCCAAGAGTGGTTTTTGCATGCGCCAAGGAGTTATTGGATGAATCTGTATGGTTGGAAAAAGCTTTTTGGCCTTTCTAAGTTCTTCAATTCTCCAGTAAGGCCGAGAGGTCGTAGATAGGATTAATAAATATAGATTTTTACCTTTTTTGGAGAGATTGGTGAGGGGATTTTGAGAGATATCTAGAAGAGAATGTATTAGCATCGCATGAATCAACAGAAGATTTTGTAGAAGAGATTTTTATCTTTATTTCAGAGGAAAAAAAACTAAGTATTTTGTTCTTCATTTTCTTGTACTTGTTGTAAATACTTTTTTAGTGGATTTGTTATGATTTAATGAAGCTTTCTGTTGCGTGCGACACCTGCTTTGTGAAGTAGAATTCTTGTAATTTTCTTTTGCAATGAATTGGATAAATGTTTAGGATGTTATGATGCATGTTAGAACAGGTTTTTCATATCACAATGATGGTTCTTATTTCATATTTCATTTACTAATCAATCTGGTCAATTGGTATGCTAAAATTTGTTATAAACAAATAAGTTCCATGAGAGCTATGACTTTAACAACTAGAAGAAACCACATTGAACTTATGGGTGAAGAAAAAGTAGTCCTAAGATTCAATGCAATGTTAGGGAGATATTCGTTGATGGGTGCAAATTGGTGTTTCTAGGGTGATAGGCTAGATTCCCAACCAACTTGATCTAGGGCTTCATACCTTAAATCTATTATTAAACTAATTAGAGGGCTATTAGGAGAAGAAGACTCTAGGGTGACATGCTAGAAGTTTCGCTGTGACAATTTGGTTATTTTAAGTAATCGACCCTAGGTTACCTAAGCTACGTTATATACTCGAAAGAGGGTAACTTGGATTTTTCTCCTATTGCCACTGGTCACATTAGAATTTAGGCATCACATTCCTACACAATATCTAGGACACGACAAGATAAAGATAGATTTTACACCTCAAAATTCATCAAACCAATTTATCTAGTTAGGTTTAACTTTAGATTTTGGTTTGTATTTAAGAGTACTAGTTAGAAAAATACACTTAATGAATATTCCAAACTAAAACCTGAGAGTAGTAGACTAGAACTTAACCTAAGAGAATTCTTACCACTCTTCCATGTGGAATCTATAATCGGAACTCCATTAGAGTCTTATATTACTTGAACGATACGTATACTTGTGTAGAACCCCTAGCGTGTAAACTATAAATTAAATTCTAAACTCTATAACATTCATTTTGCACATTAGCTGCCTAAAGAAATTATGTCGAGTTTTCTGTCAGGAAACTAAATAACTGTGTAACGGCGGACCAGGTCAAGTTTTTGGTGCCGCTGCAGGGGAAGCTACGGTAAGAACTTTAGGAGAATTTTAATTGAACTTAGAGACTTATATTTGAAAATTGTAGTGTTATTATCTAGTGTGTTTATTTATTATGAGTGTATTTAAAAGAAAATTCAAAATGCCAAAAAAAATTTTGAGTGCTTGAAGTGTTGGATATCTGTCATATTAATTAAGTCTTTATAGTTGAATGCGTAGGTCACGTAGTGCAGACCTTGAACTATACGAATCAGAACTAGAGAAAATATTTAGGAGGATTAGAAAACCCTAAGGAGAAAAGTGGTGAGCAAGTGAAATATGTATAACCTTATGATTCATCGGACTGATGACGTTAAACTAAGCACTTCATGGGAAGCAACACATAGGTTATCTGTGTTAGTGTGTTTGTGAGTTGTAATTGTTGAGGTGTGATGTGTTTTTTTTAGTATTGATTGATCAGTTTGATTGACGGTGGATGTTTGAATTGTTAATTGATTGATTTGATATTTTTGTGTCATGAGTGAGGTGATTCCTTAACTTCTCGTTCTGACTAGACATATATTTATTTTCTAGTAGTAGTTGGATTAACGAGTACATTACGACTCAGTTCTAAACCAGACTTGAGGATTAACTGGAGACATGATGAGTTTGGACATAGAACACGTCCGTCTAAATTATGTTACTTCCTTTATGTGACCTTGCTTTCTTCAATATGGTTCAATAAATCAGTTGAAGAATAACCTGATGATAATCATACACTACCTTATAACTGTTAGAAGTGCATACTTAAAAGGATAAGGCGATGCCTGAAGTTGGTGCTCACGAGCCAAACTTATAAAAGCATTTAAAAGTACCCAATTGATCAATGAAATGATTCCGTTAGAATTGGAAGTAGGGAAATGAGGTGTGATGAGATGGAGAAAGTATTGATCTCATTTATGTATTGATGTTTGTGTAAGTCTTACAACAATATAGAGGATTTGAGGAACATTAAAATATATATTCTTATGCTAATACCTATTGTGCTAGTTAGACTTTTCCTTAGTTTAATTTCATTCAACATGTTTTAGTTTAGATTTACTTTCTGCTGCATATTATTTTGTCCTGATGAATACTTGTAGATGTTTCTGATAGACATTTGTGATAGATAGAATTTCTGAGTTATTTTTTTTCCCACTTATATTTTTTGTACTGAATACTATACATCTTAAAAATCAAGTATGGGGGGGGGGGGGAAGAAAAATATTTTTAAAAATTAACTTTATTTGTCCTCATTAGTCTGTATTTAATTTGATATCACTTTTAAATTGACTTGTGGCATGTGGTGTTATCTTTAGGTTAATATAATTTTGATTTTAGTAATGTTAGAAAAAGCTTAGTTAGGATCCTATGTAAAGAAAATTATTCTAGAGTTAAGATAATTTATAAGAAACATTAAGAAAATGATTTTTTTATTTATGGTAGAAAGGAGTTGAATATTTGAAAAGCTAAGATTCTTAGATTTACATTTTATGAGAATTGAGTCTTTATTGAAACTATTTTTTAAAAACTAATACTTACATTTTTAAAAAGTGAGGGAAAGCTTTGAGTTTTTAACTTTCGGAAGACTATAGTAAAATTCAAATCTATTAAAAGTCTATTCAGATATAGTAATCCTCATATAAAAATACAAATGATTGGAAAAAAAATTCTAAAAAAAAGAAATGAAAAAGCGAGAAGCTTAAGAAGAAGTTTGATAAAAAATTGGTTTCACTTGAATTTTTGCATGCCCCGAGTTATCTGATGAATTTGGATGGTTGAAAGGATTTTTTGTCATTTCTAAGTCATGGAATTCACCAGGAAAGCCGAGAGATCGTAGATAGGAGTAGAAAATGTAGATTTTTACTTTTTCTAGAGAAATTGGTGAGAAGATTTGAGAGATATCTCTAAGGAATTATATTAGCATTGCATGGATCAGCATGAGACTTTTTTGGAGAGATTTCTATCTTTTTTTCAGAGGAAAAATTGAAGTATTGTATTCTTCATTATCTTTTACTTATTGTAAAACTTATCTAGTGAATTTATTTTGATTTAATGAAGTTTTCTATTGTATGTGACACCTGCTTTGTGAAGTAGAATTCTTGTACTTTTCTTTTGCAATGAATTAGATGAATGTTTAGGAAGTTAGGATGCATGTTAGAATATGTTTTTCATATCAAAGTGATAGTTCTGATTTCATACTTCATTTACTAATCAATTTGGTCAATTGATATGTTAAAATTTGTTGTAAACCCATAAATTCCGGGAGAGCTATGGCTTTAAAAACTAGGAGGAACCACATTGAACTTATGGGTGAAGGAAAAGTAGTCCTACAATTCAATGCAATGTTAGGGAGACATTCGTTGATGAGTGTAAATTGATGTTTTTAGGGTGACAAACTAGATTCCTAACCAATTTAATCTAGAGCTACGTACCTTGAATCTAAGATTAAGCCAATTAGAGGGGTATTAGAAGAAGGAAACTCTAGGCTGACAGGCTAGAAGTTTCATCGTGATAATTTGGCTATTTTAAGGAATCCACCCTAGGTTAACTAAGTTATGTTATACACTCAGAAGAGGGTAACTTAGATTTTTGCTCTTATTGTCACTGGCCACAATAGATTTTAAGCATTCCATTCATACACATTATCTAGGTCACCATAAATCTACACATCAAAATTCACCAAACCAATTTATCTAGTTAAGTTTAATTTTAAATTTTAATTTGTATTTAGGAGTAATTGTTAGAAAAATACCCTTAATCAACATTCTAAACTAAAACCTGATCGTAGCAGATCAGAACTTAGCCTAAGAGATTTCTTACATTGTTTCCTTGTGAAATTGATAATCGGGACTCCATTAGAGTCATATATTACTTGAACAGTATGTACACTTGCGTAGAACCCCTAGTGTGTAAACTATAAATTAAGTTCTAAAATCTATAACATATTCATTTTGCACACTGATCGCCTAAAGAAACTGTGTCAAGTCTTTTTGTCAGGAAACTAAATTACTGCATAACTGCGGATCAGGTCAGATACCATAATGGTTGTAGTAGACAGATTCTTCAAGATGGCCCACTTTATACCCTGTAACCTAACACTAGAACTCCCACATCACCGATCTATACTTCAGGGAAATTGTAAGGCTGCATGGAATTCCCAAGACCATCAACTCCGACAGAGACTTCAAATTCCTAAGCCACTTCTAGAGGACACTATGGGGAAAGCTCGGCACAAAACTCCAATTCAGCTCGGCAGCACATCCATAAACAGACAGAGGATGTAAACCGAAGCCTTGGTAATCTCCTGAGGTGTTCCGTGGGAAAAAAAACATAAAACAATGGGATCTCATCCTAGCCCAGGCTGAGTTTTCCTATAACATATCCATCAATCAAACTACAGGACAAACTCCGATCGAGATTGTATACGGGAGCAATCCGCTCACGCCAATTGAATTAGTATCGCTCATGTCATCCTCATAAATCAGCAAGGATGCCACAAAACGAGTTCATGAGATCCAAAAGCTCCACGAAGTAGGCAAGAAAATTGCTAAGCAGAATAAAAAATACCAGACACAGATAAGTAAATCCAAGAAGAAAGTAATGTTTCATGAAGGCGACCCCGTATAGATTCGGTTGAAAAAAGGAGAGATTACCAGCAAAATCATTCGGGAAGCTTAAGCCGAGATCAAATGGACCTCTCAGAGTACTCCAGAAGCTGAACGACAACACTTATTAGATTGACCTACTTGTTGACTACAATATTTCAGCCACGTTCAATGTCGCCGACTTAACACCATACTCTGAAATGCCTAGAGCTTTGATAGACAATGTTGAAGCTTCCCCAACCCCGTGAGACTGATACGAGTGTCTGAACGGCCCCCGGATATTGGCAGGTAACAGTGCCTAAAAGAGGGGGCGCACAAAACTACAGGATCAAAGCCCCCTAAACCTCGCGAAGCCGAGCGAAGTCTTGCGATCCAGCCAGGCTTTTCGAACTGCATCTTTCCTGGAAAGTGTTTTGGATTTTTCTTGTCTCTTCCACCCCTTTCCTCTTGTGTAGAAGTGGAAGGCTATAAATAATTGGCCCCTTAGTGTGTAGAGAGCAGTTCTACTAGAGTTGTCTACTAAATCTCCTGTATGGAGTCTCTTCTCTGTCATTAGGGCTATAATCGATGACATGTGGTACTTCAGTTGTATCCTGCTCCGAGGTGATGTTGTAAACTTCAAACTACTTCGCTACTTCTCACCAATTCCTTTTACCTATCACTCCATTAGTCACCAACCATCCCCACATTCCTCCACCACTCCACCGCCACCCCAACTTCTTCCACGCCATCGCCATCCAACCCACCTACAACCAACCCTACACAATTCTCTAACTACCCAACGACTGCTCACTCTGTTGACGCCGCTACCACCTTCGAGTCTCTTCCTATAGCTCTAGCTAGTGATTTGCCTATTATTATATATCCCTTTTGCTGAGTCGAATTGTACTAATACTTTTATATTAATAAAAGTTTACTGTTTTTGTATTTCACCACATCCCAACTATTTCTGGTATCACTCTCTATCTTGAACACTTGGAATACATGTCAAGCCCAAGAGGCATGACTACCTAGTACCTCCTTTGTGATAAGGCACGTAAGGCAGGATCCATTTAATGGGACAACTTAACCAAGAGACGAACATAGGAGCATGGCAGTGTAGGACTTAATTATGAGTTATTATTAGCAATCTGCCCATTTGAGTTTGAAAGGGACTCATCAACATGATAAACTCAATTGAATAGCAAATACCCCAAGTTATCTTATATATATTTAAACCATGATCATTTGCTATTATTGAGCTATACAATTGATTCTCAGAATGAGTTCTTCAATTTTTTATGGTTCTCGAAACTTTTAACTCGTCTTATGGATTTTTTATTGATTTAAACAAGTTAATTTCTTTTGCAATGGTTTCAAAATTTGAATCAGATAAGTTCACCTTATAATATTTCATAGCAGCATAACAAGAGAAGGAAATTTCATAATAAATGAATACATATATTACATTAAAATTTATTAATTTAACTAAGATAACGCATTGGTTAAACTGTCTTAATCTTCACTCTCTCCCTCTGAACTTGGCTCCTTCATCATTTCATTAAACTTATTCATATCCTACGATCGAAAGGAAGAACTTTCTTCCAAGTCAAATTACCTCACCAAATTCACAAAGTCCTTAAATGTCGCATGACAAATTCAAAAAGTCTTTAAATGTCTTCATTATAGTCATTTTCACATAAGCTACTCCCCTCTGAGTTCAAAGAATTTGGACTTTAATTCTGAACATTTCCTCTCCAAAGAATCAATTTGTTGTCGATGAATCTTTGTCAAATTGGTCAATGTGGTAGTAGTCAAGTTCATTCTCTTTATTTTCTCATAGCATTTGGCTAGGGCTCCACTTTGCTCAACAATAGTAGCCTTATCAAGACTTTTTTCTTCACCTCATCGAGCTTAATTTTCAAACTACTTATTATATTGTTTTTATCAACAAGGTCTCTCACAATTCGCCTATGAGACCTCACTAGAGAAAAAGAAAACTATCACACTACAACTGGTAGTCGCATAACAGCGAACAACAAAGATTTAAGGTTCATTCTCTGAAAAATCTTATTTAGCGAAGAGTAAATGATGGCTAATCTAAGATGGTATGCAAAGTGAAGCATCTCCTCTGACCTCTCATACCAATCCATAAATTATCCTTACCAAACCTCAAAAGTCTACACTCTTCTTCTTACTGGTCAGGGTCTTCTTCGCTGGACCCTCCTCAACATGACAACTTGCATTCACCATCTTATGAATATGCCAATCATCTTTATCGGAAGCATTATTGATCACCTTGCCTTTGTGCCTATACGTGAGCTCCTGCTTCTTCAATTCGATGGCCTTTTTAGTGGCCTTTATGGTTGTTGATGTCCCAATTTCTTCTTCTCTCCTTTGTTTGGTAGCCACCTCGGTTGTTGATGATGATGTTCCAGTTACTTCTCCTCTCCTCTCTTTGGTAGGCACCTCAGTTGTTGATGATCCAACTTCCTCTTCACAACGACATAAAAAAGAAGGCCTACTTCGAATTACTATAAGCTCGCATATGCCATCTCTTGAAAGACTGCCTATAAAGGAGATAAGAGAATACATAGAGGAATGGTGACGTAAGTAAATGGGCAAGCTCTCCTTTAAGCTCAGCTCTCATATCAGGAGAAGATCACATCTAAGTCAAAACTAATAAAAATAATAGCTTCATTGGCACCCAACTCATCAGCAACAACCTCGTCAGTGGTGACCTTGCTCTCCAATGATAGATCACCATAAAGATGGGATGTCAAACAAAAAAAGATTCAAGTAAAAAAAATACAAATGCTTAGGGAACTCACTGTAGGACTCAAAGAGAATATCCAAGCAAAAAATAGTCAAGGAAGATGACTTACGAGCCAAAGTTCTCTCTACGAAACGAAACTTTAAGAAGAACATTACTCGTAACTCTGCCTTCCTCAAAATAATAATTCTCTTCACCTCATTTGAAGTCAACGCCATCAATAGCTTCCTTGACAAAGATGGTTGGCACCGAGTTTTGTTTAGCCAACCACTCTTGTAGCAGGCATAAAATTATCTCATTTTTTATCCTTGATTTTACTCTCAAGGCTAATTTGATCCCAGTTGCAGAATATTGATGAATTTGTTACTTAATTGTGAATAGGTAGGTGAACAACCTAATAGTCCAAAGAGTAAAGATTTTCCTCCAGTACAATATCAAAGAGGTGATTCCTATTGGAAAATTTGGCATCACCTATGCTGAGATAGTTTCATCATGATTGAAGATGTCAACTACCTCTCGACAAAGAAGAACTCCCAATCCTAGCTAAAGCTGATTGTAGCAAAACATGAGTTCATCTTTGTATATAGTGCTAGGGAACTCTTCCTTCTTGTCCTTACTGAGTTGGATCGACAAGCGCAACATGAACTCGCACTGCGCCAAGTTCACCTCTTCATTAGACATTTTGGAGTGACCGGACAGGTGAGGTTCCAGGAAATCCTTGAGCCAACATGGATAAAGAAAGACGAGACAGGGAGTCAAATAACGATAAGACACTAAACTTTCACAATAAATGACTGAATATTTTAAAAACTATTACAAGCGCCCTTATATAGGTGGAACAACAGCGGTAAACACATAAGGATAGATCTATTTATTTTGAATATCATGCTAAAATTATAGAGAATAATAGAAGTCATCAAATAATCATCAATATCGAGGAATCAAATAAAATTTTGCTCTATTTAAAATAAATCTTTTCATGATTACAACATAACTAATACAAATAGGCACCCATTTCAATAAGAGCAGTTACACTGGCTTAGAAGAGAAAAAAACTCAAAACATGGATCCGAGATGACCTCCACGGGAATAAAACCAATTCAAATGAGTTGTTTTAACTCAAATTTGCCGCCTTCCATATACTTGGTTGAGTGTGTGGATTGCCCATATTTATGGAGCATGAGGAGTTTGTTATGCATGCTGGAAATCTTTTTCTTCAGCTCACCGTAAACATCTTTCAATTGTTCATCTCGCCCTTCAACGCTATTAATTGTTAGAGTTCAACTTGGTTTTCCATGGTAGATGAACTAAGATCATTCAACTTCGAGGTGAGCTCCTCAATCCTCCTCACCTCCTCAGTACCTAAACTCGCTTTTAATGGCATAAGGGTCACAACCAAAGCAGCTATTAGAACTCTCTCAAGGGAGACATCTACAAGGGACACGACAACTACAACTTCAAGATTTCACATCATCTGATATCACAAAGTTGGTGCACAAACGACATACCCTCTAATTAGCGAGTTCATGTCTGTAATAATAAGTGCGAGCTCTTCAACAAATGGTGGAACAACATACTTGGGAGTACTTTGCTCAACTTTCTCATTAGAGGGATCAATTTGAGCCTCTGAAAAGGCAGACGCCTCGTTCAATTTTAGCTCACCAACTTTATCCGATCAAGCATGTTGGTTCGCAACTTGATCACCTCCATGAACTCATTGAACATGACGTGAATTGTATAATAATTATAAGTTCATTACAATTCTCCATGCTCATTTCAATAAAATTTATAAAACAAGCTCATATCTTCCAAGCTCTAATTGATTTGTGAAGCCATATGATAGACCCCTCATCTTCTTCATCTTGGCCAAAGATAACTTTAAAATATGTGGCTCTTCCACATTGAACGTAGGCACTACCGGTGGAGCTTCCTAGGATCAATAGATTCATCACTAGGGTCTCCAAAAAAAATAGATATTAGGGAACTGCTATCAAGTCCTTCAAATCTTTAAATTTTGTACTTTTTTTTTAAAGATCTACCTTCTCTTTTCTATTTTGTAAACAATCCCTCCATGAGTTTGACCATCCAAATATTAACCTTATCATCCAAAATGTTCTCCATTGTTACTAAAAAGAAGCAAAGGTTAAAAGGATAAAAAACTTGAAGAAAAAGGAAAACAGACTTCAGGAAAAAGAATGATCCAACCAACATTCATTTCTATCTATTTATAGAAATATGGTGGATAGCCCAAACTTTGAGGGAGTTGTAAGAATCAAACAATTTTATTAATATTTATTTTACATACCGACATACATTAGTATTATTTTATTCTTTCCACAACTTTACTATTAAAGAAATAAGAGAATCAGAAAACTAAATAATTACAGTAAAAAATCCTTGGATCGAGTTCAAGATCTGAATATATAAAAATCATTGAGCCAACTAGATAACTTGGTTAGGGATCTCGACCGGATAGCTCACTTATGGTGACAATTGAATAACTTGCCTATGGTGGTCGCATGACCCATGCAGCTTGACAACTCTCCCATGAGATCAACACACTAAGAGAATAAGCCTCTTAAGGGACTAATTCTCCCAATAAGATCAGCTCACCCATTGGTAAGTTGGCTGATATGAAAATTAAAGATAAAAAGTCTGAGGGAAAGTATTGATAAATGGTTACCAATGCAAAGTGTTACCAGGATAATATTAATTAGAAATCCCATAATAGAGAAAGAAAAGGAAGTTGGATCAAAGATCTATTGAGATTCCTGTATATTTATAACATATAAGCCAACCCATTATAAATAGAAGAGATTATTATAAAAGAGGGATAGATCCCTAGATATGGACAGATCTATTTTCTCTCTTGGTTTTCTCCTATTCTTTGGGCTCAAATTTGCTCATATTCTAGCTCTTTCTTTAGTGATGAATCGACGTACAAATCAGGATCCAACAAAATTCATATGATAATATCAATAAGTACTATCACTGCACATCATAATGATAACACCACTCCTAAACAGAGGTAAAAAGAATAACTGCAAAGGAGTATATAGAAGAATCGCCATGCCAGTTCAGTCTCAAGTAAACAAGCAAGATTAAGAAAAGTGGCAATTATTCGAATTTAATGAGTTGAGTGCGCAAGCACCCACATCATATGATAACAAATAGGTGCAAACAGCTTTAAAAGCATGCATTTTGATAATGCTGACCTTTAGAACACATTGTGAAAAGAATTAAGCAGTTTCTCAAGTCCCACTTTGTACACTAGCAGTGTGACCACAAGCCTGAACCAAACTCCTTTAGGAATCATAAAAGTTACAGCAATATACATTGCTTAACATACTTTAACAACTTCTAAGAGCGTGAAAAAGCTAATAGAGTAAGAAAAGAATAACTTACCATGATTACGATTAAGCAATGTTCTCCTGTAAGATACGTAAATGGGCTTCTTTCTGGGGAAAATGTTACCTGCTAGCCACGGGAACCAATTCATACAATCCAGGGCTATTAATTCTTCGGCAAAAGATAGAAGCCCCACCAAATCGCTGCTGAATGTATATAACAACAGCTAACAAAACTCCTCCACACGGAATAATTATATTCCATGCAAGAGAATATAGGTCACCGTTGGGCCTAGCATAGATGTAAGATGAATCAAGATGAGGAATGTAGTGTCTTGATCGGTAAGCATCATACACATGAGGAAGTGTCCTAAGAATTGTAGTTCCAACATAAAAGGAAGGGGTAAGGGAAGTTTCTTTGGAATTACATAGTGCATTAAGAATAACTTGAGGAAATAAAAAACCATCAAGTATCAACCCAGCAAAAAATTGCATATCCTCCCAGTGAGAATGATGAGTTTCAACAGCTATATGCGGCACTTGATGGAAAGTTTTCTGAGATTTCAGGTTAACCAACCAAGCAATCAAACCTCCAGCAATATATATAAACAGGCATAACTGGAAGGCCTTTATCTCAGCAAGCCACAAACTGTTTTTGCTTTCATTTGCTGATCTTGCAGACCATGAAACTTGAAGCAAGCGGACATGTAACAAGAAAGCGGCCATTGTCATCAATCTTACAACAACCTCATTTACCTCAAGCCAACCACCACTACCCTGTAAAACATTCTGTTTTTTGTGATTTGTCAAGACCGCTTCAAAGTTAAGCACCAAAACAATCATATGACCCAATGTGAGAAATGCAAGCATTGTGATGGAAATGAAAGAAAGCACGCCAGGGTGTTTACTAATATGGAGTAGTTGCAAACCTACAAAAATGCAAGAAAATGTTAAGGATATAAGGATCATGGTGATCTCTATATCCATCCTCGAAACTGATTGAGCAGCTTGTCCCCCGTACATCACAAAAGAAGTGATCTCAAAAGGTTTAAAGAAGAGTGGATCCCCGTTTTCTCTTGTGCTTCTAATGGTACCATTTAGATTTTCTCCAGGTTCTGGATTAAGAGGGGGAATCTGTAAATTTATGAGAATACTGCAGTCCTTGGAATCTAGACTAATCCCCTGTTTGTCAAACAAGGAAGAACGGCAGCCAACCATGCATATTGTCCCTGTTTTAGCATTGTAAATTCCTTCAGCTGATATATCTGCTGCATCAAGACTGTTAAAAAAAGCATTTTGAGGATAGGTGAGTTTAAAGCTGTAGCTTATGTTCCAAATGCTCTCATTATTCGTAACTAATGGAAGGTTCTCAATGGATGGATAGTGATAGATTATCTCACCCAAAGCTACTGGATTTGCAAAGCCACTCCCCAGCTTTCCCTCAGATGTTGTTATATGTAAATAAAACATAAAGTCTCTAACATTCCTTGGATCGGGGTATCTCTTTTTCCTAGATTTAAGAACATCACCCATTGTGCAAGATTTTTTCACTGCATCCATCTGTGTATATTTGTATCTTGAACCATTATCATGGTCCCTATTGTATCCAAAACTGTGGAAAAGAATAGGTTCAAAGTATCCAGGACTAGTTTTGTTCAAGTTACTCCATATTGAACCAATAGTACTGCTCCTGCTCTCTATCGTCAGAACTGCAGGGAATGCCAGAGTTATGCCAATTGAGCAATCATCCACAAGATTATCAGCCACAGGATCAGTGAATGTCTTGACACGGCAAGCTATGAGACAAAGCTGATTATTTGTGGGAACCCAACTCCCTTCAGCAACCATAGCCATTTCAGGTTCCAACATCATCATAGATGAAAAGCCACTATAGTTAGAAAATGATAAAACTAATCGAACTTTTCCATCATCAGCACAATCCAGCGAAGTAAGTTTAAGAAATGCTCGCTGAAACCCAGAAGGGCCGCAGTTCCTATTAGAGCAGTTGCTACCATACTCCATTTTGAACCTTGTCATCAGAAGGCCGCCAGTAGCATCGCAAATTGATTGATGCCTGTCAACAAAACCCATCGATTGGCCCACAGAATCAAGTATGGAGCATTTACTCCTAGCCTCGAAAACCTTCGTGTAGTCGTACTTCCTCTGTGCATAAGCCATAACCGCGATTCGATCAAAGTAATTTGGGCTGCTCTCCAAATCCACGCTCTCCAGATATCCACTAACAACGCTTGAGGTAATATTAGCAGCACTAGGGTATTTGAGCTTAAAGACAGCAGATAGGTCGACAGAGGTACCTTCTTTGGAACGCCCGGAGCCAGTTCCCACCATGCAAAGTTTGCCGGTTTCTTCAGACCAAAAGCCGGAGAGGTCAAAACTAAGCCTTCCCCGCTGGTTAAAGCTTCGCGGGTTCAACGGACGGACAAGTCGCAGCGAGCGGCCGCGGGAGCTGAAGTTCCGGTGAGCAAAATGAATGCCTCCGCCACGAAAGATTAGGGTTCCGAAGATATGGAGTGTGCCCGGGGTCTGGGTGAGCAGCACCGATCGGCTGTAGAACGCGAAGGTTCTGGGAATGGATAAATCATTCCCAGGATCCTGGCCAAGCAGGCGATCGCCGCCGACAAAGTATCCACTCGAGAGGCGAAAGGAGCTATCAAAGGAAGCACGACGATCAGAAGTGGTGGATTGCGGCACGATGGAGCCACAATGATCAGCGTAGGCGATATTGACGGAAGAAGCGCGGAAGGGGAAGGCGGTGAAAAAAGCCAAGAGAAGAATAAAGGGATGGATCCATTGATCAAATTTACGCGAAAGGATGTAAGAATTAGCTATAACCTGAGATCTAGAGATAGTAGGAGGTGAAGAATAGCAGGACGGCGAAGCAGCCATTCTCCAAATTTCAAGCTCCTCTGTTTCTTCCTCCCCTTTGCTGTTATGTAGTCGTTGACGTTAGGTGTCATCGGCCATCGGGTTCAGTTCTCTTTGAGTTTAATTATTATTTATTTATTTAGTTTTTTTCCAAGAAAATTGAGGTCTCCATCAATATTTTATTTCATTGATAAAAAAAAAAATACAAAAAGATCATTCTTACAAAAATAAGGTATAATAAGCGCAAGAAACTAAACTATATAAAAAATAAAAATGAATAATTAAAGGACTACAAGATGCTCTATGAGTCTTAATAGCCTCCAATCCACACCAAGTCAAATCACTAACATGCCTCTTGCACCAAAGAACATGATAGTTGCAATATAATTTAGAGTGGGTTGTAGAGTTTTGGTTGATCATTCTCATGCAATTTGACCATAGGGATAATAGGAAATTTTTAGGAGAAAGAATTGTGAGTGTGTAGAGATACTTACTGGTAGTAGAGTTTGCGTGTAAGTCTCCAAATATGAGAGAGTGCTAATATGATTGAAAAAGTAAGGGGAAATTGGTAGAAATATTTCATTAGAGTGAGGAGAAGCATATATAGCAAAAGAACTCATAGTTCAATCCTCTTAAATTATAAAATTGAAAGTTTTTTACCATTTCAATGAATTTGATTTGTAGCTAAGGTTTTGTGCGTTGGATTTATGAAATTCTTAGTTTTTGTATGTATCATGAATGTAAGTGTCATTTTGTTGCCTTGTTCAATTCTCTTCTTTATTATTGAGTAATTATATTGGTTAGTTTTTACCTCACTTTTACGAGGATCTGCCCTAAATCAACATTCAAGATCAGGACAAAATCTAAACCACCCAAATCAATTTGAGGTCTCAGGGATTCTTCTGCAAACCCTAGGAATAATATGATCATCAAATCTATCTTAAGGAAGGAGTCTACTAACATTGATTCCTTGAACCCATCTGGGGTCCCCCAACCCTAAAAATTAGACCAAAATCCCTAATGTGTTCCTTTTGAACCCGAATTCTGATAGAACCCAAGAATGATCAATTCAATAATGAAAAACTTTTATTTGGTCCACATTGACCATTTGGTCAACCTTGCATCCAATAGTCACCACATTAACCATCTGGTCAACCCTGGACCCTACCTTAACCATTTGGTCAACCCTGCATCCAATGGTCACCACATTGACAATTTGGTCAACTCTAGATCCAATTAGTCAGCCTTGGTCCATTGTTCAACCCTACACCATCATGGTCAACCCTTAACGTCATAATCAACACATTGACCATGTGATCAACCCAACATCAAATGGCCAATTGATCCCGATTTTCTATATATATAGATGTAAAATGCGATGTATGCGATTATATGATTAGTTTCCTTAATAATTATTCTTAATTTACAACAAAGGCAAAAACTTGATCCAAAGCAAAAGCTAGGTAAATATTTCACTATGAAGCAAATAAAAATGCAGTTATAATAATTCAATATGAGATATTACGCAAGTATATGTATCGTTATCAAGTAATATAGAACTTTCTGATTAAATCCCGAATATCGATCCCATTGGGAGGACTGATTTTAGATAACAAAACTTTACTTAGCAATATATTCTTACTTAAACTTAATATGCTAAAATAAGAATGAAAGTTTGATTCTTTTTGTAATTTTTGATAATTGAAAATAAAATAAGCAACTAATTAACTTAACTAAAATACATGTAAGATGAAGACAATATTAATGAAATATCTTTTTCCTTATTATGAGTTAGTGATAAATATAGAAATTTTGTTTTGAAAGTATGCTAAATATGTTGTGCTAAATAAGAGCAAAAATATTCTTTACCCTTACTAGAAATGCTATAAAAAATATTGGTTAATCTATAGTTTGAATAGTCTTAAAGATCGGTTAGACAGGGAAGATACTAGCTCTCACTCTAGAGTTCCCTCTTCTCCCTCCACCTGAAGGCTAACATCTCATATCAAAACCTAAAACTATAAATCAAATTGGGGGCCCTAGCCTATCACTCTAAAGTACTCTAATTCTACACCCTTTAAAATATATTTCCCTATTTATTTACACTAAACCCCATGAACTACATTCTCATTCATGAAATCAATATGTGATTCCAACCATTTATTGACTGAGATAACACCATCTTGGATCTTACATGTTCTCACAATAGATATTAACATCTTAATTGACCAAATCAAGAAGTAAATGAAGTGCAAGGTTTCAAATCATCACAGCTTCCTCCAACATTGAAGTCTAATACTTCACACAACTTTCTTTAAATATTTAATCACTTAACATTTTAAGGAAAAAGATAAAAAAAATTACTCAGAATTCATGGGGAAAACACAACCACACATGAGTTTAAAAGTAAAAATTATGCACACAAACAAGAAATTTAAATTAAAACCAAGTGTAGACACAAAGATAAACACTTATCTCAAATTCTCTCCACCAAATGTATTGAAGTTCCTTTGAATTCTCTTCCTTCTTTCACAATACAAACTAACACTAAAAAAAAATAAAATAAAATAAAGGTGGTCAGCAGTGGCGGTGGCGGCGGCGGCGACGGCGACGATGGACTGTAAAGTTTGATGGATGGCTAGCCTCTTCTCTTGGAAAATCTAAGTTTTTTATTATAAAATCAAAGGGGTGCATTGGTGTCTCTTCAAAAAGGTGTCTTCATTCAATGAATCTTCTAGAAGTTGCCTCCTCAAAAGCCAATTGAATGAATTTTCGTATCCATAGGCTATTTCCCACATTTTTATCAATGGTTGCTTCAAAAACCTCTTCAAAAATCCACTCAAATTAAATGATTCATCAAGTAACTACTTTTGGTGCGTAAGCACGGGGTACCTGGTGCTTAGGAGTTAGACTTGGCGCTTAGGCGCCCCAGTTCATATTTGCTCCAAATTTGACCATTTTTCACTTCTTTTAGTATTTTTCATTTATTTGATTGTGCCTGCAAGAAAAACACATAAATACCCTTCATTAAAGCGTTATATCTCAAAAATAGGTATAAAAATGTGTATAAAAATACTATATATTTTAGGTGTATCACCAATCCGCACAACCAAGTGGGCTCAAATGGTCTACCTCATGGAATTGATCTAATGAATTAGTTAATTAACCAATTGATTAGGTCATTATAAAAATGAAGAGAAAAGAGAGAAAAAGCCTTAGCCCAAAAGCTACCTCATGGCAACCCAAGCCCATCTATGACATGCAAACCCAAATCAAACCCATGGCCCATTGCTATTAGGTCATCCATGACCCTATAAGACTCATCATGACATGGGAGACACATTAGACACATTAGCCTACCTAAGGAGCCACCATTTTTGACAAAGGTCCAAAGTCATCATGATGAGGGGATTATATATCATTGTACCTAAATTCCACATCATGACTCTTTGATCCAGGATAAGGGGGTCAATTAAGCTCACTCTTGAGCCACCCATCAACTTCATCTCTTCTCTAATAGGAAGGAAGCCATGCCACATTCAAAATCTTCACCAAGATCGAATTACTGATGAGCATGACCAAAGGAAAATATGTTGAGATTTTCATACATATTTTACACTGATTTTGATGATATTGCTCTTTAAAGGAAGGTAATTTGCATATTTTTTGTTTCAGATACAAGAAATGGACTTTTAGAGAAAAAAAAACAAAAACGGTGCAATTTGGAGCTAAAATGAGCAAGAAATGAAATTTTGCCCTGTCACCTTTCGATAAGTCTTTCGATGCTTAATCTCTTTTACACTTCTTACATATTTTTGAATGAGATTACACTTTAAAGAAAGGTTTTTTTCATGCTTATTTTGTAGGGTTATCTGTTAGGAACACAACACAACTGAAATGGGGCGAAACAGAGTAAAACGAAACCAAATGGAGCGAAACTTTGGAGCTGCACAGTCTGCTCGCCGACGACGCCCAAAACAGCGCCGACGGTGAGATTTACCCGAGAAGATAAAAAAATGACAGAAAAGCTCGCCGACGGCGCCCTCGAGCCCACCGACGGTGACCGGGACGGTTATGGGCCCAGATTCAACGTATTTGGACACTTTTTGAAAGGATTATTGTGGCAAATCTTCAAAATTTGCCCCTACTCTTTAAAAGAACGAATTTAAGTTAGAAAAAGAGGGTTTTTTGTGAGAGAAATTTTAAGAAAAGTGTGGAGAAAGTTTAGGTTTTTTAGAATAGGAGTAGAAATGTAGATTTCTACCCTTTTGGAGAGATTGGAGAGGACATTTTGAGAGAATTTGTAAGTAGATGTTCTAGCATTGCACGGATCGGCGGGAGAATTTGTGGGAGAAATATTTGTCTTTCTTTCAAAAGAAAAAAAGCTAAGTATTGTGTTCTTCATTATCTTTTGATTTTTGTAAACACTTATCTAGTGGATTTGCTTTGGTTAAATGAAGTTTCCGTTGTGTTTTCTTTGTGCTTTGCGATGGGCTTCTCTTAATCTCTCTTCTTATTTGGAAATAATGGCATGAGAAGATTATGTCATTGTTTTCATTTTACTTTTCTTTTGTAATGAGTAGAATTCATGTTTAGGATTTTGTGATGCATGTTAGAAGCGGATTTAATTATCAATGTGATGGTTTTACTTGCACTTTATTTACATTATAATAAAGACATGTTGTAGTGTTAAAATTCATTGTAATTGCATTAAGACCTGAGTGGGCTGTGTAATTCTCAACAAAGTAGAACCACATTTAGATTCCATGGATGGTTAAGTTCATGGGAGTTGAATGCAAATAAATAGGGAAATATACTATGATGGGCATAGAATTGGAGATTTTAGAGTTACAGACTAAAATCCCCAATTCGGTCCTATTGTCTAAGTACTGAAGCGAAGATTTTAGCCCTCAGGTGACGGGAACGTGGGAGCTCCGAAGTGAGAGCCGATATCCTCCCAGCCTAGCCACGAATTCAGTAAACAAGCATAGGATTATTCAATGTTCTTTATGCCTGGACCAAAGGGTAAGGAGTAGGATTGCTCCTATTTGGCACATACAATGTTTAATGCATCTCATTCCTTTACATTATCCAATTCATTACATAAGAATAGTAGCTTTTAATATCTCAAAATTCTTCAAACCAATTCATCCAGAAAATGTTATCTTTAGAATTAATATTTGCATTTAGGAGTAGTTATTAGTTGTTCTAAACTTAAGACTTACCTTTAGGAGTATCTATTAGTAAAACCTCTTAAATTGCACTTCCAAACTAAGGACTAATAGTGGTATATTAGAATTTGACTAAGGACCTCTTACCTCGCTTCCCAGTGGGATCGATAAACGAGACTCCACTAGAGCCCTATATTACTTGAGCGATACGTATACTTGCATTTGAAATTGTGACTTTACAAAATCATTATAGATATATAAATCTGGGTTCATAAATTATTGCATATTAAAAGTTGCATCAAGTTTTTGGCGTCATTGCTGAGGGTTTAAATCTCCTAGTAGTAGTGTCAAATTCTTGTATTTCCAGGTATATAAAAAGTCACTGTCAAGTTTTTGGCGTCATTGTCGGGGAAGCTTTGGTAAAAACTTTAGGAGAATTTTAGTTGAAGTAATTAGGCTTAGACTTGGAAAACTGTTGTGTCGTAAAAACTGTTTTATGTGAAAAGTATTTTTATATGAAAAGTGTTAAAAAAATTATTTTTTATGAAAAATAAGGTGTTCGTGAAAATGTTTTGTTGTGTTGAATATATTTCATCTATTATTTGTTTAATTATTAATGTATTGTTTGTTGTGTTATGTATGCAAAATAAAGGATCTGCAGGATTTGTGTCTTATGATCCCGAGTTTGAAAAAAAGAAAAAAATATATAAAGGACTCAAAAAACTAGAAATGGAAAACTTTCAAAATAATAACTTGGAAAATCATCATACTTCATTGAGGGATTACGTAAATCCTACGACAGATGAAATTCACTCAAGTATACAATACTTTGTCGTAGAAGCTGACTCGTTTGAAATAAATCCTGAGATTATCCAACTGGTGCAGAACATTCCGTTTGGGGGAACTCCTTTGGAAGATCCCTATTTACACTTATCAAATTTTATAGAATTTTGTGTTATATTTCATTATAACGGTATGTAAGATGATGCTGTTAGACTAAGGTTTTTTTCCTTTCTCACTGAGGGATAAGGCTAAAATGTGGTTATACTCATTAACACCTGGCTCTATTAAAAACTGGGAGGAGTTAACTCTGAAATTCCAATCTAAGTATTTTCCACCTTCAAAGCTACTAAAACTTAGAAACGATATTATCTCATTTTGTCAATATGAAGGGGAATCAATATACGAAGCCTGAGAAAGACTTAAGGAACTCCTAAGAAAGTGTCCACACCATGCTCTACCCGATTGGTTAATCATTCAAACTTTTTACAATGGGTTAGTAGGATCCCTTAGGTCTATAATTGATGATGCTGTTGGCGGATCATTAATGTCAAAATCATTTGATTAAGCGTATGCGTTAATTGAAAATATGGCTGCAAACAAATTTCAATGGCCCTCTATAGGGGTAAATCCTAAAAAAGTAGCCAGTGTTCATGATTCAAATGTGATTACAATTCTTGCATCTCAAGTTGCTGCAATATAAAAGAAGTTGGACCAATTTAGAATGAACCAAACTCAATTTACTCTAGTAAGTGAGGAAAGTTCATTAGGGCATATGATTGATTCTAACTTATCATATGAAACTTTAAATACCATAAACAACCCATATTCTAACTTTTACAACCCAGGTTGGAAGAACCATCCTAATTTTAACTGGTATCATACTTGAAAACAAAAAATGGGAAAATAATCATGCAAATCCTAATAGGAGTTGGAATAATCAGGGGAACAAAAACTATAGAACTTCATATCCACCGGACTCTAACAATGATCAACAATTTGAGGATTAGAAGATGTCTATAGAAGAAGTGGTACTGCAAATGGGAAACCGGTTGCAAAGTCAAAATGCCGCAATTAGAAACATAGAGAATCAACTGGGACAAATTGCTAATTCACTTAGCAATAGAACCCCAAGGAACACTTCCTAGCAAAATTGAGATCAACCCTAAAGAGAACACTAATGAACAAGTAGAAGCTGTCTAATTAAAAAGTGGAAGAGAGATAGAGGATGTGGTTAGAAAAGAGAAAAATGTTGTGAGAGAAACGAATGAAATTAAAAGACCTAAAAAACATGTTTCTAAGGATCTGTAAAAATTAATATCACCAACTAAAATCAATTTAAAAAGACCACCACCTCCATTTCCTCAAAGACTTAAACAACATGAGTTGGATAAAAAATTTTCAAATTTCATGGACGTACTTAAGAAGTTAACGATAAATATTCATTTCACTGAAGCTTTGAAACAGATGCCAAGTTATGCAAAATTTATGAAGGAGATATTAAACAATAAAAAGAAATTTGGGGATTACGAGACAGTTGCACTAAGTGAGGAGTGCAACGCTATACTTCAAAAAAAATTTTCTCAGAAACTTAAAGATTATTGTAGCTTTACAATTCCTTGTGTAATTTGAAAAAGATTATGTGGAAAAGCTTTATGTGATTTAGGATAGAGCATTAATGTGATGCCTCTATCTATATTTAAAAGGTTAGGTTTAGCCGATATTTCTCCCACTACTATAGCTCTTCTGTTAGCTGATCAATCTATCATTTATTCAAAAGAGATTATAGAAGATGTGCTTGTTAAAGTGGATAAATTTATCTTTCCTATGGACTTTGTTGTATTAGATATGGAGGAAGATAAAGATATTCCCATTATTTTGGGTAGACCTTTTCTTATTACTGGACAAGCTATGATATATGTGCAAAAATGAAAGTTAACTACGAATATTAATGACCATGAAACCACTTTTGATGTTTTAAAGGCTATGAAATATCCAGCTAAAAGAAATGATGATGATTGTTTTCGGATGGATGAAATTGATTATCTAAGCAAAAACTATTTCCAAAAAATTTTTGAGAGTAAGTTAACAGATGATATCGAAATGGGCTTTCATGATGAGTCTAAAATGTTGTTTAAAGAAGACTGTATGTATGTTCAGGAGAGGTGTAAAATGATGGACGTTACCAAAAATAATAAACTTTTAATTTCATTTGTTGAAAAATCTCTTGACCTTAAAATGAATTTACCTCATACAATTTTAAAGCCTACATATTTGATGAATTCATATACACCACTAGTCTCTATATCTTCATATTCGACTCAATCACAAGATAAACCTGAATTGAATGATGAAATCAGCAAAAGATCTCCCATGAAAGAGTTATTCAAATTGACTGAATGACATATTCCATGGTATACAAACAAAATGAATGAGATTCTGATGTTGGTGCAGATTATTAATGCAATTAACAGTTAACCCCCAGAGATTTTATCTAGTGACTCTGAGATAAATCCCAAGGAAATGAATTATGAGCAATTTAAAATTATTGAACTAATATTTAGAAGAGAATTCGAGGATTTATTTCAAAAGAGCTTTGAGTTGAGAGATAAGGACAAGGAAATTGAAAGATCAATGGAAGAAATTCCTGAAGAATTAGAAGATAATTTGAAACAGAAGAGTAACATAGAAGATATTGATCTAGAAACTAAATTATCTAGAGAGAATCTGATCCAAAATTTGGGAGATCTTGAATTATCATATAAAGATCTATTTCTTATAAATTTCAAAGATGATATTAATATGCAAATTGAGAAAATCAATAGAAGAATATTGGATCTAGAAAGAAATATGAGGAACAATGATAAGAATTAATATGAAAAGGAAGAGCTGAATGAAAAATTAAAAGTTGAGGATTTTATAGTAATCCCTGGATCTATAAAAGATTGGACAATTGATCAAGGATTACTTAATTAGAATTTTGATCCAGGTGGAATCATTTCTTGGGTTAGCCATGTTAAACCAAGCTCTTTATGGGAGGAAACTCATATTTATCTGTGTGGTTTGATTTAGTTTGCTTAAGAGTCATGATTGTTAGTGTTGTATTGTGGTTGCTTTAGTGTGGATTGATCAGTTTGCTTGATGTTTGGTAAATGTTTGGATTGTAAGTGGTTTGATTTAGTTTGCTTAAAAGTCATGATTGTTAGTGTTGTATTGTGGTTGCTTTAGTGTGGATTGATCAGTTTGCTTGATGTTTGGTAAATGTTTGGATTGTAAGTGGTTTGATTTACTTTTTGTGTGTCATGAGGGAGATGATTCATTAAATTCTTATTATGGTTATACTTGTATGTTCTCTTGTAGTAGTTGGATTGACGAGTCCACTACAACTCAGGTTTCACCCGAACTTAAGTTTTACAAAAGACATTATGAATTTTTACAATGATAGTTCCATCTCAATTTTGTTACTTCCTTTCTTGGACTTTGTTTTCATTTGATAGGAGTCGCAAACCTATTTGATGAGTAACTTATGGATGATTTTACACTGTACTTATAACTACTAGAGGTGCTTAATTATTGGGATATGGTGGTGTCTGGTGTTGGTGCTCGAGAACCAATATATCAGGGATAATCTTATCTTTGGGATTAGAATCTATAAAATCATTTATATGCACCCAATATATTTGTGTAGGGATTTCGTTAGAAATTGGAAGTAACTTAGTGAGATGCGATGAGATGGAGGAAGAATTGACCTCATTTATCTTGTTTGTGTGTTTGTGTTTGTGTTTGTGTTACAATTTATAAGAATTGAAGAAAAGTTTTTATATTTCAATACTGATACATGTTATGCTAGTTAGAACTTTGTTTAGTTAATTTCATTCTGGCATGTTTAGTTTAGATTTACTTTCTACTACATGTTTTCTATCCTAATAAATAATTGTAGATGTTTTTGATAGAAATTTGTGGTAGATAGAATTTCTAAACTAATTTTCTTCTTACTTATATTTTCTGCACTAAATGTTATACATGCTAAAAATCAAGTTTGGGGGTAGGAAGAACAATGAAATTTTAAATTGAATATACTTCCTTTTAGTTTAATATTATTGCAAGCATGTTTTAGGCTTAATTTACTTACTCCTGTTGTCATTTCATCCTGATTATGCATGTATATAAATTTGATAGGATGTTGCAGTAGCTAGTAGATTCAATTACTTTTTCTTCCTGCTACATTTTATAGAATTAATTGCAAAATATTTAAATATTTAAGTTTGGGGGAGGGAAGAAAAAGATTAACTATTAGATGTTCTCAATTTAAATATTTTAAAAAATTATTAATATGATTTTATGTAGTGAATTTAATTCAGAGAATTATATTTTGTAGATATTTAAATATTATGATAGATTTAAAGGAATATTTTTGTAATGAAAATTAATTTTGTAGATTAAGATATTTAGTATAGGAGAATAAGACTATAGTTAACTATTTAAAGTAAAGGAAACTATATTTTGAAGTATTAAGAATCTTGGAAATTCATTTGAGAAGAAAAGATTGGGGCTTAATGATGTAAAAGCTTTGAAATATTTATAAGGTAAAGGAATGCTTTGAGTTTAAAATTTATGGAAAGAAATGTGATGTTCAAAATCATTAAAGGCTATCCAGATATAGTAATCCTCACTTGAAAAAGGTAAAAGAAAGGATTGACAAAAATCCCTGAAAAGAAAAGAAAAATATATAGGATTGAAAGCAATCCAAATGAAAAAGAGAAAAGAAAAGAAAGAAAAAAATATAAAAGTGAGGAGAAGCTTGAGGAGATGCCTAATAAAAAATTATCTTCACTAGACCTACCTAAAGGGAAAACCTAAATCCATTCATGAACTTATATTTATAGATTAATTCCTGTAAAAATTCATAATCAAAATTCCATAAATTTTGATTATGAAAATTCCATTTAAGTAATCCTTGTTCAATCATCCAATCTCATATCCTTGTTCCTCATATTTTTTTTTGTAGATCCAATATTCTTCTAGAGATTTTCTCAATTTTCATATTAATATCATCCTTAAATTTTATAAGAAATGGATCTTTATAAGATACTTCATGATCTCCCAAATTTTTTATCGGATTACCTCTAGATAATTCAAATTTTGGATCAAATTCTTCTTGGTTACTCTTTTGTTCAGTGTTGTCTTTCAATTCTTCCCCTTGGTACTGAGTAAATGGTGGAGGTGGAATTTTCATATTTATCCTAGTTGAGGAAATAGGTTTTTAAAATTCCTTAGGAATTTCTTCCATTGGTCTTTCAATCTCTTTATCCTCATCTCTCAACTCAAACTTCTTTTGAAACATATCCTCAAATTCTCTTCTAAATGTTAGTTCGATAACTTTATATTGCTCATCATTTATCTCTTTAGGGTTTATCTCAGGGTCACTAGGTAAAATCTCTGAGGGGTAGCTGTTAATTGCATTAATAATTTTCCCCAGTTGGTTTTCTATATTCCTTAGTGTGACCTCTTGATTTTCTAACTCATTGTCATTTGAATCACAACCTCTTATTATATTAATTCCTTCTCCTCATCCTGTGGGTTGGAGTTATATTGAGGATGATTATTAATTGAGTTAATAATCTACTATAATTGGTTTTGCATATTCCTTATCGCAGTCCCTTGACACTTCAACTCACTCTCCATTTGAATGACAACCTCTTCTAATAAATCAATCTCCTCATTCTGGGGTTTAAAGTGAAAATTATGAGGAAAATAAATGTCATTATTATAATAGCCATGATTATTCCAACTACATGTCTGATTAAATTGATTATCTTCCCAAAATTGATCTTCTTCTCCAAAATTATTATTCTTATTAAAATTTAAATGACTTTCCCAACCTGGATTGTAATAATCGAAATAAGAATTACATGGTCAGTTTTAATCCATTTTCCAAATGAATTTTCTTCACTAATTGGGGTTCCTTGAGGATATCTTTATAAATATTGATCTAACTTGCACTCAATATCTGCAACCCGAGAAATTAAAAGTTTAAGAATATCTTCTTGAAAATTTTCCACTCTCTTGGGATTTATTCTTTTAGAGCTACTAGAATTATAATCCAAATCTGAATATTCATTATATCGTTGATCCGTCATTTCTACATTAAATTCATGGAGTCTTTTCTGATTCATTGTCCTCCTAAAAGTCCTCTCTAAATCAGAGTCATAAAATCCAAGGTCTACAGCACCTGAACTACACATACAAATTTAAAGACGTAACAAATAGGATAAATATCAAAAATATTTTTGGTATTTTTAATTTTCTTTAAAATAAGCACACAATAACTAAACACACTAGATAAAAATACTATAAATTCGAAATCTACACAACTAAAATTTTCCTAACATTCTTACCGAAGCTTCCCCGACAACGGCGCCAAAAACTTGATCCCGAAAATTATAGTTATGTAAAATTAATAAAGTTGACTCTGCTTTGCAGCAATGCCAAAAAAACTTGGTTCGATATTTATAAATAAGAAATTAAAGTAATTTATATTGGGAGTCTACACAAGTATATGTATCGTTGTCAAGTAATACAAGACTTTCTGTTTAAGCCCCAAATATTGATCCCATAAAGAAGGTTTAAACTCAAAATGTTAATTTAAACTAAGAAATTCACAACAATAAAGAAAGTCTACTGCACTAATTGTAAATGTTTAAGGCGTTATTAGAACTAAATTATCAACTACAAGCAAGACTGTAAAGTAAAGTTAAACTATAATTACAAACTATGTTTCTGTGATGAAGTTATCAAATATAAGAAAACATCTTTCCCACTACAATGAGTTTTTGGTTAAATGAGAGAGATAAATGGTTTGAATTTGTATTCTGCCAAATAGGAGCAATTTTAATTCTCTACCCTTAGTCAACTGTTATAGAGAATTGTTGGCTAATCTTAGGTTTATTCTCTAAATCTGTGGTTATGTTGGGAGAATATTGGCTCCCATCTAGAGCTCCCACTTCCCTTCCCCAGAAGGCTAACTTTTGCTTTAGTTCTTAAACACTAAGACCAAATCAGGGATTTTAGTCTGTCACCCTAAAATCTCCAGCTCTTCACCGAATAATATATATTTCCCTATTTATTTGCACCCACTTCCATGAACAAAACACTCATTCATGAAATTGAATGTGATTCTCACTTTGTTATAAAACTCATACTCCATTTCCTAGATAGTAGGTTTCACAACAGATGTTAACATTTCAATTGGCCAAATCAAAAAGTAAATTAATAACTGATTGAAAAATCACACAATTTATTTTATATTTTAAATTTGGCACATCCAAATTATCTCTTCATTTCACCATACCTTAGAGTATGGAGAAATACAAAGAAAACTACTCAAACCTCATGAGAAAGATACAACAAAATACAAATTTCATAAATAAAAGAAAGTTTATACAACAATAATACAAAAAACATCACTTATCTGTAAAGACGTATGGAAGAATAAATCTCTCACTTCTCTCCCTCTCTCAACAGAAAAAATATTACATCAGTACTACGCACGTTGAAGTAACGTGCGTACCCAATAAAATCACGCCACGACACCCCGCGCGACAGAGAAAAAAAAGGCGGAGTAACACGGGGAATATTCCCTTCTGTGTTATTCATGTGTTATTGTGTGTTATTCATGTGTTATTGCGTGTTATTCATGTGTTATTGATGTGTTATTGTGTTATTATAACACCAAAAATATTCTCATGACAATAACACATGAATAACACACAATAACACCAGAATAACACACAATAACACCCGAATAACACAAGGAATATTCCCGACAGAAAAAAAGCGGCGCAGTAACACGGGGGAATATTCTCCTCCGTGTTATTCATGTGTTATTGTGTGTTATTCATGTGTTATTCATGTGTTTTTGATGTGTTATTGTGTTATTATAACACCAGAAATATTCCCAGGAGACAATAACACATGAATAACACATGAGAGAATATTCCCCGTATTACTCCGCCGCTTTTTTTCTCTGTCGCGCGGGGTGGCGTGGCGTGATTTCATTGGGTACGCACGTTACTCTACGTGTGTAGTACTGATGTAATATTTTTTCCTCTCAACAAATCTTAGGAGAAAATCACACTTAGACTTACCACACTAAATAATAGAACACTCAAGTAAACTCAATTACAAACTAGCCCCCCACTTTTCTGATCAATTTTTGCTTTAAATAAAGCATAATGTCGGTTTTCCAAGAGATGTGTTCAATAAATCTTCAAAAATCATCCAAATTCATCGAACCTTCTAGAATTTCGCCTAACACCGACATTGGCACCGCCGGTGCCCACGATGGCATCGTCGGTGCCAGCGGCTTGAATTAAATCTTTTGATCTCTATCAAATGGCGTCATCGCCGCCCACGATGTTCTGAACTCCTGGTTCATACTGGCGTCGTCGGCGCTGATTATTTTTTCCAAAATGTCATTTTGACTCCAAATTCCATTCTTTTTTGTTTCATTTTTGCTTCAAGTGCTAAAAATCATCAACTTGCAACAAAACATGAAAAATACCTTCCTTTAAAGTGCAATATCATCAAAATTTAGTATAAAATATAGGTCTAAAAATACATATTTTTTTGGTGCATCAGTCCCTAAACCTTGTCAAACTCAAAAAATAAAATCTTTCTCATCTCTAGGCAATCAAAATCCTATAATTTCAGCTTCTAAAATCCACCAAATGGCCCCAATTTCAAACCTGAAAACCAGGGCTAAATTTCGAATTGGCATAAACACCTCAAAAACTTCAATCTAACTCTTATAAAAGCTTCCCTAAGCTCCACAAAGAAGAACTCAATCAAAATTGAGTTATCTCGTTAGCTCTAACCTACTGCTAGGTGAAACCGATCCACCATTTCAGTGAGGGCATACCTCGACCCGATTTCACTTCAAATTGGAATGAGGAGGAGCTACGCAAGGACTAGACAATCAATCCTATCAAACTCAATTGAGGCTACACCTCTTGAGACCAGGTATGTGCCTTAAAACCTAAAACTCGTGCTCGGTTTGGAACATTATGAAGAAAATCATTACACCATGCTTACATAACCATATTGATATGTTCGTCTATGTATGATGAAGCTTTAGAAACAAAATTAACTTTCTTTGGTGAAAGATCCATGGAGATCTTGCAGTTTAAACATGAATCACTATCAATTAATTGTTCCGTGGGGACAATGAACCATGACGTCCATTTCTGTGTATCGAAAATGGACAACCAAGATTAGATCGAACCGACGCGCTATGGAAAGGGAAGCACAGAATCAATGTAACCGCGAATGCTTAGGTGGAAAGGTCCACAAATCAGAACTCGCAACATGACACTTTGACGATTCCTATGTTTGAGTTGGCACCACGTTTGATAAATCGGAAAATATGATTTTCTTATTTAAATAAATACATAAGAACTCTAAAAACTTTAAAAATGCATATATTTGCAAAGAAAAATCACAAAAAAACCCCTGGATTCAGAAGACAGAGGAAAAAATTACAAAAATAAAATTGACAATCAATGACTTATGTTTAAAATTTAATTAATTAAATAATATTTGGAGCATTTTAATTATTAAAAATTAAATATAAGTTCAAAAATTATGAAATTTTTAGGGATTACTTACTTCATCCTTAGAAAAATTCTATGAATTTTTCAAGGTTAGAAAATATCCCTTAGTTAAAAATTACCAATTTTATAATAACTCTATACTAATTTTTTAAAATAATTATGAAAAATTAGAAAATTGGTAATTTAAATAAAAATGGTTAGAAAAATCTAAGGTGATCAGATACCTAAGATAAAAATTTCTAACCCTTAAAAAGGTCTAAAGTGATAATTTAGACATTTAGGGTAAAATTATAAATTTTAAAATTTAAATGTTAGCCCGAAATTCCCCAAACCTCGTTTATTACTTTTAATTCTTTACTTTAAAGAATTAGAAGTGGTAATTAGGGTAATCTAATCCTAATCTCTAGGTCTAATCCAAATTATACCTAATCTAACATTTTTAGTCTTACTGTTGACCTCACTTTTGGGTGAGGGTTCTGGGTCTTTCCTTTAGTGACTAGAATCTAGCCTTAGGACTTTTCTAATGACTATCTTTGCATCTTGGAAATGGTACCCACATTCTCCTTAGACATTTCAACTAAATCTGTGTTCTCTATGTTGGTTCTATATGTGATCACTAGTCTTTAATATAAAGATTAGAGATTACGAAAGGGAACCCTGAGGAGAATTCCTATAAGACCTTTGGAATGTTGCAGTCATTACACCCATGGGACTGACCAAAATTATTTGAACACAATTTACCCTAAAATACCCCACTTAACTATTCTAATTTTTCAAAATTCCCTGAAACTGCGATTGAATCACACAACTCACTTCAAACTATTTGATACTATCATTTAGACCATTTGAAACCCAAAGATTGCAAAAATACGTAATTTTCCAAAAAATTACCAAAATACCCCTGGACCCACAAAATACCCAATTTCCCAAGACTTCTTAGAATCACCAATGAATCCTAAAAATCACACTAAATCATTCTTTATGTCTTCCTGAGAATTTTGACTGTAATATTGTCATACTTCCGGATAACTTTTTGACACTTCGACACCAAAATAACGAATACTTAAAAAATGCTTTAAGGATCATAAAACTATTCACATTGATCGAAAATGACCCTGAACACCGTTATTTGACTCCAAATTTTTTTTTGAACCACCTCGAGCCTTTAAATCAATATTTTGACCACTTTGACCAAAGACAGCTAAAATTACCAAAATGTCACGCATTGACCAAAATTCTCAAATTCTCCAAAATCATCTTAAACACCCCTAAAATCAATTCTTGACCATCCATTGGGTCTAATTTGACCAAATTCACTCATTTTGACAAAAATT
>NEWO01000164.1:920634-994233 GCA_003013225.1 Phalaenopsis aphrodite | reverse complement strand
ACCTAATCTAACCCCTTAAGCCTTACTTACATTAGGCTTAAATTACCTAAAACCTTGATTAGGTCTAACCTTAATTAGACCTAATCTAACCCCTTAAGCCTTACTTAGATTAGGCTTAAATCACCTTAAACCTTGTTTAGTTTTAACACTAATTAGACCTAATCTAACCCTTTAAGCCTTACTTACATTAGGCTTAAATCACCTTAAACCTTGATTATGTCTAACCCTAATTAGACCAAATCTAACCCTTTAAGTCTACTTACGCTATGCTTAAATCACCTTAAACCTTCAGTAGGTCTAACCAAAATTAGACCTACCCTTACTTACGTTAGACTTAAGTCACCTTAAACCTTGATTAGGTCTAACCCTAATTAGACCTAATCCAACCCCTTAAGCCTTACTTACATTAAACTTAAATCACCTAAAACCTCGATTAGGTCTAACTCTAAATATACCTAATCTAACCCCTTAAGCCTTACTTACAATAGGCTTAAATCACCTTAAACCTTGATTAGGTCTAACCTTAATTAGACATAATCTAACCCCTTAACTCTTACTCACATTAGGCTTAAACCACCTTAAACCCTAAATAAGTCTAACCATAATTAGACTTAATTAAACCTTAAGCCTTACTTACATTAATCTTAAAACCAAATTAAACCCTAATTAAGTCTAACCCTAGTAAGACTTAATTAAACCTTATGCTTTAATTACATTAAGCTTAAGTATACCTTAAACCCTAATTAAGCCTAACCCTCATTAGAATTAATTAAACCTTAAGCCTTACTTACATTAGGCTTAAAACAAAATTAAACCCTAATTAAGTCTAAACCTAATTAGAGTTAGTTAAACTTTAAGTTTTAATTACACTAAGATTAAGTATACCTTAAACCTTAATTAGACTTAATTAAACATTAAGCCTTACTTAAATTAGGCTTTAAACAAAATTAAACCCTAATTAAGTCTAACCTTAATTAGACTTAGTTAAACCTTAAACTTTACTTACATTAAGCTTAAGTATGCTTTAAACCTTAATTAAGTCTAACCTTAATTAGACTTAATTAAATCTTAAGCTTTACTTACATTAAGCATAAGTATACCTTAACTCCTAATTAGGTTTAACTCTAATTGAACCTAATTAAACTTACTAAGCCTTACCTACAATAAGCTTAATTAAACTCAAAATCTTAATTAAGCCTAAACAGCATTAAACTTAATTAATTACTTAAGTCTTGCCTAAATTAGGCTTAAGTCACCTTGAATCTTAATTAAGTCTAAATCATGTTAGACTTAATTAATCACTTAAGCCATACTTAAATTAGGCTTAAGTAACCTTAAACCATGTTTAAGTTTAGTTCACGTTAGACTTATTCTAAGCTTAAACCAAATTTAAGCCTGAATTAAATTAGGCTTATCCCAATCCTTAAACCAAACCCTTTAAGCTAAAATTTAAGTTCTACCCAATTTCAATCTAACCTAACAAATTTCCTTTAGGTCCAACCTTCATCAGACTTAAACCTTAAGTCTAACCTACACTGACTTAATCAATCTACCTTAGGTTCTACCTAGATTGAAGTTAAGTGACCTTATACTTTAGGTTCTACCTAAATTGAACCTAAATCACCCTATACTTTAAGTTCTACTTAAACTAAACCTAAGTGACCTTAAACCTTAGGTTCTGCCTAAATTGAACCTAAATAATCTTTTCCCTTAGGTTCTTCACAAATTGAATCTAAATCACCCTATACCTTAGGTTCTACCAAAATTGAACCTAAATGACCTTATACCTTAGGTTCTACATAAATTGAACCTAAATGACCCTGTATCTTATGTTCTACCTAAAGTGAACCTAAATCACTCCATACCGTAGGTTCTACCTAAATGACCTTTTACCTTAGGTTCTATCTAAAATGAACCTAAATTACCCTATACCTTAGGTTCTACCTAAATTGAACCTAAATAACCCCATCCCACAGGTTCTACCTAAATTAAGCCTAAATCACTCTATACTTGAGGTTCTACCTAAATTGAACCTAAGTGACCCAAGTCTTAGGTTCTACCCAAATTGAATCTATATGGATCTAAACCTTAGGTTCAATCCAAATTGAATCTAATCCTAACAAATATCTTTTAGGTTATTGATGTGCCTAAAAATGTACTATTTTTTATGTTATATTTTATAATGATATTGCACTTTAAAGATATGTGTTCTTGTGTTTTTGGTTGTAGGTACATTACATTGAAGAATTTGGAGTGATTGGAGCAAAATGAAGAAAAATAGACCAAAATGGAGCAAACCATAGCAAACCGGGTTGAACCAGACAAAATGGAGGGCGTTTAAGAGCACAAAATCAGTGCTTAAGCGCCACAAACGATTTTTAACATATCTTCTAGAATATACATCAAATTTGGATGATTTTTGAAGTGTTAATTCATGTGTCTCTTGGAGAGTTCATTGGAAATAATAAAAGGGACATTAGAGAAGGATTTGGGGTGGTTATAAGGTGGTTTTTGAAGACTTTTGAAGAGGCACTTGAGGCACATTTTGGAAGATTCATTGAATATGGACACTTTTGAAGAAACACTTAAGTACCTTTTAGGAAATTATAAATAAGGCTTAGAAATGTTTTTAAAAGGACTCTTAAACTAATTAGAAGAGGAGAAGAAAGCTTGGAGAAGAAGAAGAAGGCTTGGACGAGAGCCCCAAGTGGGGCGACAAGGTGAGAGAGAAAGAGAGAGAGTGAGAGAATTCTTCTTTTCTTTTCACTTGGCTCTTGGAGAGGGATTAGAAGGAGTTGTTTTTTCTATACAAAGAGAGTTTGATTTTCATAAAAGATAAGTACTTTAATTGTATGTTGATTTGAATTTATTACTTAGTTTGTATGATTTCAAAGTCTTGTTCGATGAAAAGTTCTTGTTGTTTCTTCATGTGTAGTGAGTAGTTTTCTTTGCTCTTCCCTCTTATAATGAATTATTATGCATGTGTAGGATATAAAACTAATTAGAGTGAGAATATATTGTGATGTTTTTACTTTTTTCTTTATTTACATGTAAACTTGATCAACTTGCAAGTTAAAATCAGTTGTGAGAACATGTAGGATTTGTGATGGTGTTGTCTCAATCAATTGTGGTAGAATCACATGAGATTATATAGATGAGAATGTAGTCTATATGGTTGAGTGCAAATAAATAGAGAAATAATATTTGTTGTTTGTAGAATTAGGGGACTTTAGAGTGACAGGCTAAAGTCCCCCAATTTGGTTCTTAATTTTAGGTCTTAATGCTAGATGTCAGCCTTCAAGTGAGGGGATGAGGGGACTCTAGAGTGGGAGCTAGTTTCTCTCTTACCTAACGAGTCTTTAGGATTCTTAAACTGTGAATTGGCCAATGTTATTTATATTACTTGACCAAGGGTAAAAAATATAATCGGTTGTATTTGTCACAATCTCTCTCACTACTTGTTTTACTTTTACACATGTTACTAATTTCATTACAAGTGGAAGGGTAGTTTTAATATATTAAACCCCACTTTTTAATTTTCACTAAATATTTTAGTTTAGGAGTAAAATTAGTATTGTATTGATAATTGTATGATATAATAAAAATCAAACATTTATCAACCTTTAAAGCTAGGGCGTTTTATTCTAGACTAGAACTTCTCTTAAAAGACACCGTGATTAACCTCGATCTCAATGGGAAGTTATTAGGGTTAGACTTAATTAGAGTTTAAAGTATACTTAAGGTAGAACATAAGATAAAAGGTCATTTAGGTTCAATTTAGGTAGAACCTATGGTATGGAGTGATTTAGATTCATTTTAGGCAGAACATAAGATACAGGGTCATTTAGGTAAAACCTAAGGTATAAGGTCATTTAGGTTCAATTTTGGTAGAACCTAAGGTATAGGATGATTTAGATTCAATTTATGAAGAACCTAAGGGAAAAGATCATTTAGGTTCAATTTAGGCAGAACCTAAGGTTATTTAGTATGCCAAGTTATGCAAATTTTATGAAGGAAATATTAAACAAGAAAAAGAAATTTGGGGATTATGAGACAACTAAACTAAGTGATGAGTTCAACACTATACTTCAAAAAATGCTTCCTCAGAAACTTAAAGATCCTTGTAGCTTAAAAACTCCTTGTGCAATTGTAGAAAGATTATTTGAAAAAGCTTTATGTGATTTAGGAGCGAGCATTAATGTGATGCCTCTATATATTTATTTAAAAGTTTTGGCTTAGCCACTATTTCTTCCACTATTGTAACCCTTCAGTTAGCTGATCAATCTATCATTTATCTAAAAGGGGTTATAGAATATGTGCTTGTTAAAGTGGATAAATTTATCTTTCATGTGGACCTTATTGTATTAGATATGGAGGAAGATAAAGAAAATTCAATTATTTTGGGAAGAACATTTCTTGTTACTGTACAAGCTATGATAGATGTGCAAAAAGGAGAGTTAACTATGAATATTAATGACCAGGAAGTCACTTTTGATGTGTTACCTAAGAGATAAGATGGTGATTTTTTTTGGATTGATGAAATTAATTATCTAAGTAAATATCAATTCCAAGAAAGTTTTGAGAGTAGGTTGGCAGATTAGATCAAAATAGACTTTCATGATAAGTTGAAAATATTGTTTAAAGAAGACAATATGTATTTTCAGGAAAGGTGTGAAATGATGGATGTTGTCGAAAATAATAAACTTTTAATTCCATCTTTTGAAAAATCTCATGAACTTAAGATTAATGTACCCCATACAATTATAAAGCCTACCTATTTAGCGAATTCATCTACACCACCAGTCTTTATATCTTCAGATTCAACTCAATCACAAGAAGAACCTGAATTGAATGATGAAATTAGTAAAAGATCTCCTAAGAAAGAGTTCTTCAAAATCACTAATGACATATTCCCTGGTATACAAACAAAATGAATGAGATTCTGATGATGTGGCAGCCAGAGTAAACATTGGATATATCGGGTCATTGATATTAGATCAGGCGCTTCATGGGAAGAAACCCATGGTTATCTTTGTTATCTATTTTGTGTGATTGTTGTTATGTCGGATTGGATAATAGTGAGATGTTGGACTTTGATTCATGTTTGATGTGTAAGAGTGGATTAGATTAATGTTGTGAGGTAATTCCTTCGTTACGACTAGATTTGTATATGATTTTTACTAGAAGCAGGTTGACGAGTCTGTTATGACTTAGTTCTCAACCAGAACTGAGCATTATCTTGAAGCATGTAGAGTTTGGACTTGGACCAATCCATGTCAACTCCATTACTTCCTTTATCTAACTTTGTCTTCACTGAGTAAGGTCATGAACTTACTTAGTGAACAACATCTAGATGAACTGCACTATTTCTATTTACCAAATTGTGTATACCTTAGACATAGAGTAACCCTGTAATTGGCAACACATGAGGGAATTCTGGTCCATGGGTGATAACCATATAATTTTTTATAATACACCCACATTAGTTTATTTTGTTAGAAATTGGAAGTAAGGAGGGGAAATGTGAGTAGAAAGGAGATTAAATTAACCTCAGTTGCTGTTTACTTATGAATCTTTGAGTCCATGTATTAAAGTTTGTGTGTCGATATATGTGAGTCAAGTTGAATGAGTCATTGGAGATGACAAAACTTATCTCAATATTTTAAACTTTTTATCATCCAGTAATTCCTTTATAAAGTTTAAAATTTGTTCCTTTTTAATCTTCAGTTTGTACCTTTTTAATCTTCAATATTTAAAATTTCTTTATAGTGTTATGTCAAGCATGTTTAGGCTAGACTTACTCTCTACTGCAATATTCTATCATGTGTTATTTGTTGATATTTTTGTAAGATGTGTAGTAATTTGAAAAAGTGATCTTTCCCTGCTGCATATTTTTGTTCTTCATTATTTCACATGTTTGAGCTTAAGGTTGGGGGGAAAAGAAAAATGTTTCAAATTTAAACCTTACTTGTTTTCAAAAGTACTACAAATAAATTTATATTTTATTTTCTAATGATTATTATTATGTGAAGTCACCTTAGGAATGTTAGAATTTTAAGTATAAAAATGTAGTAGGAAAACTTAGTTAATATTTTTAGTGAAAAGAGTGAACCTAGAGTTAAGGATATTTAGTGGAGAACTTGAGAAAATGAATAACTATCTTTAGTAGGAAGATATGTATTTTTGAAAAATTAAGAATTTTTATTTTCAAACATTTAAGGCTCTTTTGGAAAGTATTTTAAAAAAATACATATTTTCAAGTGAAAGAAAGTAATAAGTTTTAACTTTAGAGGACAATAATGGAATTCAAAATTATTAAGGACTTCTCTAGATATAGTAATCCTTACATAAAAAAAAGTAAAAATATGGAAAAGAAAAGAATGGACCAAAAAGATCCTGAAAAAAAAGAAAATGCAAAAAAAAAAGAGGAGAAACTTGAGGAAAGATTCTAATAAAAAATTGGTTTCACTTGAGACTTTCTAGAGTAAAGAACCTAGAACAATTATAAGCTTATTTTTTTGTTTGAAAAATCTACATATATTTCTGAATTAGATAGGAAAACAAATTCTCAAGTTTGATGATAAATATTTTGGACCCGGGCTAGTCTGATTCACTAGAAGTTCTTCTAATTCGAACTATCACATTTTTAAAATAAAATTTTAGCAATTCTAAAGGATGACCCATTAACTCTAATCTACATAAATTATTTTAAAAATGTAGTATTACTTAAGGACAAGTAATATTTAAGTTTAGGGGATTTTGATGTGCCTAAAAATGTATTATTTTTTAACTTTTTTTTATAATGATATTGCACTTTAAAGGTATGTTTTCTTGTGTTTTTGATTATAGGTACAAAAAATTGAAGAATTTGGAGTGATTGGACCAAAAGGAACAAAATGGACCCAAAAGGAGCAAATTGGGTGAACTAGAGCACACCGGAGCCATGGAAGCCGAAACTAGGCACTTAAGTGCCTATGCTCAGTGCTCAAGTGCCAAAAATGGCATGTAGGTGCCACCAAATAGAGAGAAGGGCTCTTAAGCGCCCGAAATCGGTGCTTAAGTGCCAAGAATAGCTTTCAACATATCTTCTAGATTATACATCGAATTTGGATGATTTTTGAAGTGATAATTCTTGTCTCTTGGGGAATTCGAAAATGATAAAAGGGAATTCAGAGAAGGATTTGTGGCAGTTAGAAGGTGGTTTTTAAAGACTTTAAAAGAGGGACTTGAGGCATCTTTTGGAAGATTCATTGAATATGGACACTTTTGAAGAGACACTTAAGCACCTCTTGGGAAATCATAAATAAGGATTGGAAATATTTTCAAAAGGACTCTTGAACTAATTGTAAGAGGAGAAGAAGGCTTGGGCGAGAGCCTCAAGTGGGGCGACAAGGTGAGAGAGAAAGAGAGAGAGTGAGAGATTTCTTCTTTTCTTCTCACTTTATTCTTGTAGAGGGTTGTAAGGAGATTGCTTTTGCTATACAATGAGAGTTTGATTTCCATAAAAAATAAGTATTTTCTTTTTATTTTAATTTTAATCTAGTACTTTGTCTGTATGGTTTCAAAGTCTTGTTCAATGAAAAGTTCTTGTTGTTTATTCATGTGTAGTGAGTAGTTTTCCTTACTCATCCCTCTTATAATGAATTAGTATGCATGTGCAGAATATAAAATTAAGTAGAGTGAGAATATATTGTGATGTTTTTTACTTTATTCTTCATTTACATGAAAACTTGATCAATTTGTATGTTAAAATCTGTTGTGAGAACATGTAAGATTCATGATGATGTTGTCTCAATCAATTGTGGTAAAATCACATGAGATTGTATGGAAGAGAATGTAGTCCATATGGTTGAGTGCAAATAAATAGAGAAATAATCCTTGATGGTGTAGAATTAGAGGGCTTTAGAGTGAGAGGCTAAAGTCATCCAATTTGGTTCTTAGTTTTAGATCTTAATACTAGACGTTAGCCTTCAAGTGAGAGGACGAGGGGACTCTAAAGTGAGAGCTAGTATCTCTCCTGCCTAATCAATCTTTAGAATTCTTAAGCTATGAATTAACCAATGTTGTTTATATTACTTGACCGAGAGTAAAGAATATAATTGCTCATATTTGTCATAATCTCTCTTATTAGTTGTTCTACTTTTACGCATGTCATACCATTTTCTTGAAAAAGATGTAATTTTTAATTTTGATAAGGACTGCCTAAAAGCTTTTGAGCTATTAAAAGAAACATTAGTCACTACTCCAATTATTGTTTCACCAGATTGAGAAAAACCTTTTGAATTAATGTGTGATGCAAGTGATTATCCTATTGGAGTTGTTTTAGGACAAAAGCATGATATGATTTTCAAAGTTACTATGCTAATATAACTCTTAATGAAACTCAAATTTATTATACCAAAACTAATAAAAAGTTATTGGCAATAGTATATGCTTTTGATAAATTCAAATCATATTTAATTGGAACATAATGTATTATGCATACATATCATTTTTCTATTAAGTATTTAATGAAAAAGAAGGATACAAAACCAAGACTAATAAGATGGATTCTTCTTATGCAGGAATTTGATATTGAAAGAGTAGATAGAAAGGGAGCTGAGAATCAAATTGTTGATCATATGTCCAGACTTGAATTTGAAAAATCACACTGTTTTGAAAAATAAATTAATGAACATTTTTTAGATGAAGAATTGTTCAATATTAATGAGTGGTGTGTTCTATGGTAGACCGACATTGTGAACTTTATTGTTAGTGATATCATACCATATGGTCTGACATACCAACAGAAGAGGAAATTTTTATCTAAAGCTAAGACTTATTTTTGGGATGACTCATTTTTATATAAAAAAGAAAATATTCTAATTATTCAAAGATGTGTTCTTTTAGAAGAAACTTATAAAATTATCCAAAAATGTCATAATTCTGATTTTGGGGCACATTTTGGTGTTGATAGAACAACATACAAAATTTTACAATCTGGATTTTACTGGCCTACAATCTTTAGAGATGTAAACACTTATATCAAAACTTGTGATCGATCTCAATGTGTAGGTAATATTTTCAGGAGAAAAGAGATTCCCCTCAACATCTTTCAGAAATTTATATATATTGATAGGAGTAAATTATGTATCCAAATGGATAGAAGCTATTGCTTTACCTCGATGTGATGCTCAAAGTGTTGCAAAATTTTTAAGAACAAATATTTTTTTGTAGATTTGGGATGCTGAGAGTGATCATAACTGATGGGGAAAGTCATTTCAGAAATGCAATGATGGAGAAATTATTAAAGAAATAATATACCAACATTGAATTTCTACTACTTATCATCCTCAAATAAGTGGTTTGACTAAATTATACAATCGTGAAATTAAAATAATATTGAAAAAATTTGTGAATCCAACAAAAATGGATTGGTCAGTCAAACTTGATTATGCTTTGTGTGCTTATAGGACTGTATATATAACTACTATAGGAATGTCCCTATATAGGCTAATATTTGGGAAAGCTTGTCATTTTCTAGTTGAACTTAAGAATAAAGCATATTGGACTTTTAAGGAATTCAATTATAATTTAAAAAATGCTGGTGAGAAAAGACTACAACTAAATGAGCTTGAAGAGATAAGGAATCAATCTTATGAGAGTGCTAAAATTTATAAAGAAAAGATGAAGATGTGGCATGATCAGATGATTCTTACTAAAAATTTTGAGCCAGGGCAACAAAATTTGTTATATAGTGCAAGATTAAAATTATTTCCATGAAAACTTATGTCTAGGTGGATGGGCCCATTTGTTGTGATAAAAGTTTATCCCTATAGAGTTGTGGATATCAAAAATCCTAAAACTGAGAAAATATTCAAAGTGAATGGTCATAGACTGAAATCCTATTATTTAGAGGATCAACTTAAATTAAATGATCTTATGTTGTTGGGTCAACCAGAATAAGCACTGGTTACGTCGTGCTGATAAAGTTAAACCAAACACTTTATGGAAAGCAACTCATAGTTATCAGTGTGTATCTATTTTGAATGTTATGTTATTGTGTGTGATTAAGAAAATGTGTTAGTATTTTCAAAGATATATTGTTTTAGTGATGATTCTAAGACCTTAATAGATGACTTAGACGTGTTAGAATGTGCATTTAGACGTTAAGCATACATGTGCTAAATTAAGCACCAGCACTTAAGTGCCAACACTTGACGCTTAAGTGCAACAGTTAACAAAACATGATATATTAAGTTTTTAGAAGAATTAAACGTAGTTTAGTGGGTTTAAACGTGGTTTAATGGTTTGAGAACGTGTGCAGTGGGTCTAGGCTTGATCTAAGGCCTATAAATAGTATGGAATGAAAAGAATTCTCACCCTACTTCAAAATTTTATTCTAAAGTCTAAGTGAAAAGATATCTTACAAATATGTCTTCTTGAGAGATTGAAATGAAGAAGAAGGAAGAAGACATGAAGAAAAAGTTTGTTAGTCAAAGTGCGTCAGAGTTATACAACGAATTCCTAGCCGTTAGTATAGAAGGAATAGTGGAGAAAATCACAAAGATTGAGGCTGATGTGGCTTCAATTGAAGTGAAAGTGAATGAGACTAACACACATTTTGAGCATATTGGATGGCAACTTAAGATAAAATTTAGCCATTCAAGCTTTATAGAAGAAGCGGACAAGACAATGTACTTGAAAAAACAAATAGATTGAGGAAGACTCAACTAGAGTTCTTCACTACCGTCCGTTTTATCAGATTTATATTCCAAATGCCCCAAGAGAATTAAATGAAAGGTCATAATATGTTCCATCAAAAGGAGTGTGGAATTAAGTTCTAGAGTCTAGTTGTTTGTTTGATGTTAGTGTTTGTTTTTTTAGGTGTTTTAATGTTAGTGTTAAGTTTGTTTTAGGTATTTTAATGTTAAGTTTGTTTAGTAGTTGAAGTATTAGTTTAGGAGTTATCACATCCAAGACTCTTTAGATTGAGAAATTATGTTTGTATATGTTTGTGTGTAAAATTTTGTGTTATTTGGTGTTGAATTGAATTTCTGAAAATTGGTGAATTTTGAGAAAGAGGAGAATTGAAGGGGAAGAAAATAGTTATTAAGATGTATAAGACCATTTAGGGGTGGTTGACTTAGGTTAGATGTGCATTTCACTTAAAATAAAAAAATATCAAAATTTGTGCACTAGCGCATAAGCGCCAAAACCCCATGCTTAACTGTTGGATTACCCGAGAGGTAGGCACTTAAGCTCCAAACCAATCGCGCTTAAGCGCTGGTTCACTTAACCTGGTTCGAGAATGGTTAAAAGTAAAAATTTGAGCCATAAAAACATCATTTCTGCCCCAACCGTCATCTTCTTCCTCGAGATTTCTCAATTTTGGGACCTAGGGCTCCTTCTAAAGTGAAGACTTCTTGGTGGAATTAAGTCAAATTTGCTAGATTTCATCTTCTCAAAGTAAGAGCTTCACTTCCATGTAAAATTTTTTTTTTTCACCATGTATTTTGAGTACATTGGGGATTTATTCAAAAAAGCACTATTCACTGTAAAATTTTGAGAAAAATCTGTGAAAAATACATAGAAATGATAGTTTAAGCTTTTGGAAGTTGAGTTTAGTGTTTAGATTTAAGTATATGATTTATTGTGAATTTTATTTGATTTTTAGAAATAACACCAAAAATGAAGAGGAGCAAGGGGAAGTCCAACTTTGATTTCAGTAAGTTTGTTAGTTTGAAAGCTCGAGATAAATACACAGAAGCAATGCAATAAAAAAAATTGGTTCCTGAGTGGTGTTTCAAAAATTTGGGTGGAATAGTTGAAGATTTAATAGTTCATTGACAGTGAGAATGATTCTGTTGTTTTTCTGTTGTAGTAGTAATTTCTATGGTTTGGTCTATGCTAATCCACCTGAAGCAGAGAAAGATCAAGTTATGTTCAGAGGAAAATCAGTAGCTTTTCCCCTGAGGTAATCAATTCATTTTATCAGCTGCCCCCAAGTGTGTAGTGTTTTTTTTTAAATTATAATTCTACTGTGGAGGAGTTAGATGATATTATATCTTCATTGCCTGCAGAAAAAGGATTATGGAAAATAACAAATGAAAGGAGAGTAAATTTCCCCGCGTCAAAATTGGATGCCACGTCAAAAGCATGACATTATTTTATTTCAGCTTGTATACTCCCTACCAATCACCTTAATGAATTTATAAGAGAAAGAGCTACTTTAAACTATTTTATTCAGCAGTTTAAGCCTATCGATATTGGATCCTTGATCTGTCAGACGATTATTAGTTCTGTTACAACTGCCACTACTGTTGGTTTGGGATTCACATCCTTAATTTTTTCTTTATGTGAGCAGGATGGTGTTAAATTTTGATAGTTGGGAGGAGATTCTGCAACCTCTAAAGCCTATCACAAATGTCAATGTGAAATCTTATTCACAACATTCTATGTTTGGCTGGAGAGGACGATTTTCTAAAAGTTCAGGTGCTTCTACATCTCATGCTTCTACTTCACGTGCATCTACATCGCAAGGTCAATCTACTAGTTCCGATTTGCAGACCCAATTAATGCAAAGGATGTTAGATAACATCAATTATACTGCAGATAAGGTACTAGATTTGGAGAACTATGTAGATCATATTGATGGTTATATGAAGTGACATAGTGACTATGAAGAAAAATTTCACTCATCTTTGGAGAACGTTATCAGGGGTGATCAAAGTGTGGTTTTTACTTCATATCCACAATACCCTTCATATAAGCCTACTACTTTTTGGGACAGTGATGATGATGAGGAGGAGGAGGAGGAGAAGGAGGATTGTTTTGAGTAGTTTATTTTTTAAATTGTAAACTTTATGTGGTGTAGTTGTATTGAACTGCTACTCTATTATGTGTTGTACTTGCTTATACTGCTACTATTATATGTGTTTTGTTGTGTTAGATACTTTGTGATGCATTTGTGTTGTTGTGAGTAGTTACATTTTGTTTTTGTGATAGTAATTGGGTTAACATTGTTGTTTAGTATATTTTGTTAGTTTGTGTAGGACTTAATCCTGAATATTAGGAAAGTTTAGAATATTATAAACTTTCACTTAAGAACTTCATGTTTAAATTTTCAATGTACTACCATGTAGTTTCTTTATGTTGTAGTTATGAATTTATGTTAGTGTGTTTATTTGCTTTTATGTTATCTCCACTGCATAGAAGTTTAATGAATCTCATATATGTTAAATTTAAGTTAAAATTTGTTCAATTAATTTTTACTCCTGTATTTAATTCTTGTACTTGTATATTTAGGATATTAAAATTTATGTAAGCATGTTATTTTTAGTTTTCATTTCTGCATATATATATGATGTTAAAATGTTTTATCTTATTAAAAAATTAAGTTTGGAGGGATGAAAAATAAATTTCAAAACTTAAATTTTATTTATTCTCAAATGTGCTACAAATAAATTTGATTTTGATTGAAAAGACATGATTATGTATATGAAGTTATATTAGGGAAAAAAAATTTTGAATATAGAAATGAGTAAGAAAATTTAGTTAAAACCTATAGTAATGAACAAAAACTTAAAGTTAAAAATTTTTAGTGTAGAAATGATAAATATTGTGTAACTATCTTTAGTAGAAGTTGTAATTTTATTTTCAATACTTCAATTACTTTTATTAAAAATATTTTTCAAAACTATTATTATATTTTTAAGGATTTATATCAAACCGTTGTTTTAGGAATGGAAGAGTGAAATTCAAAATCATTAAAGGCTTATCTAGATATAGTAATCCTCACCTCAAAAAGAAAAAGAAAAAAAATAAAACGATTAAAAAAGAAAAAGAAAGAGAAAGAAAAAGGAAAAGAAAAAGGAAAGAAAATAAAAGTTGAAATAGGGAAAATAAGCTTGAGGATTAGTGTCTAATCAAAAATTGGTTTCACATCTGATCTTTTTAAAGTATAAACTTGAGAAACTCTTAAGCTTAAGGATTTAATATAGTAAGTATAATTATTCTTAATAAAAATTTTTAAGTGGAGAAGATATAATGTCTAAACCCTATATATGGAGAATTTACAAGTTTCTGAACTAGATAGGAACTCATATTTTCAGACTTCTTAACATTAAAGATTTCTAATCTTTAAGTTGGTCTCATGTACTAAATTTTTTTTCTAAATTGGACTGCTATATTTCTAGATCAAAAATTTTAGAATATCTTAAAAAAACTCATTTACATAATCTACTTATTTTAGTTTGAAATATTGGACTGTCACTTGAGGACAAATAACATTTTAAGTTTGAGAGATTTTGATACGCCTAAAATATATAACATGTATGTATACATTTTTATACCTATTTTTGAAGATATTGCACTTTAATGGAAGATATTTGTGTGTTTTTCTTTCAGGTACAATCAAATGGATGAAAAATAGTGAAAGGAGTGAAAAAAGATCAAATTTCGAGCAAAAATGAAGAAGGTCATGCCTAAGTGCCGCATACCTCGCGCTTAAGCGCCAGAGGTAGTTATTTGATGATTCAATGAATTTAGATGAATTTTTGAAGGAGTGTTTGAAGCAAATCTTGGTGAAAATGTTATTTATGGTTAATGGACACAAAAATACATTCAAATGACTATTGAAAGGAGGAAAATCTTGGAAGATTCATTGAATGTGGACACAATTTTGAAGAGACACCAAAACACCTTTTGTAAAATTATAAAGGAAGAAAGGAGACTCAATTAGCTATCGTTGCGCCCTCTCTGAGAAACTTCTGTTATCATAGAATGAGGATACTTTTAAAGAGAAGAAAGGGAGGAGTTGTAGTGTGTTAGTAGAGAGTATTGTAAGAGAAGGGAAGAGAAGAGATTCAAAGGAACATCAAGTGTTTGGTGGAGAGAAATTTGAGAAAAAAAATTATCTTTGTAACTATATTTTCTTTTAATTTAGACTTATTGTGTGTTTACATGATTTCTACTTTTAGCTTAGTTGTTGTTGTGTTTTTTCCCTGAATTACGAGTATTTCTCTTTATCTTTTTTCTTAAAATTATAAGTAATTAAGTGTTGGATGGAAGTTGTGTGAAGTATTGGTCTTTAATGTCGTAATAAGTTGTGATGATTTAATCCTTATACTTCATTTACTACTTGATTTGACCAATTAAGATGTTAATATATGTTGTGAGAACATGAAAGATCCAAGATGGTATTGTCTCAGTCAACTAATGGTAAGAATCACATGAGATTGTATGGATGAAAATGTAATTCATATGTTTGAGTGCAAATAAATAGGGAAATAAACTTTGAAGGGTGTAGAATTAGAGGACTTTAGAGTGATAGACTAAAGCCCCTAATTCAGTTTATTGTTTTAGGTTTTGATAAGAGATGTTAGCTCCCAAGCGGAGGGAGAAGAGGGAACTCTAGAGTGAGAGCTAATATCTTCCCTACTTAGCCCATCTTCATGACTATTCAAACTTTAAATTAACCAATGTTCTTTATAGCATCTATAGTAAAGGTAAAGAATAATATTGCTCCTACACAACACAATTTGAATGCTTCCACAACAAAATTCTTATACTTGTCACCGATTCATGATAATAAAAAAAATATTTTATTTATATAGCTTTCATCTTACAAATATGTAGTTAAATTTAGTTAGATGTTTATTTTATTTTCAATTATAAAAAAAATTTCAAAAAGAATCAAACTTTCATTCTTATTATAACATCTATAGTTTGAGTAAGAATATTTTTCAAAGTGGAAATTGTTTTCAAATTTCACTTAAAAGAGTGTAATTCTCCCAGTGGGTTTGAAATTTGGGGCTTAATAAAAAAGTCTTATATTACTTGATAACGATACATATAGTTGTGTGGTATCCAAAAATTTTAACTCATATACATGTAGGCGAAACCGATCCACCATTTCATTGAGGACATATCTTAACCCGATTTCACTTCAAATTGGACTGAGGAGGAGCTTCGCAAGGACCGAGCGATCGACCCTATCAAACTCAATTGAGGCTATGCATCTTAAGACCATGTATGTGCATTAAAACCTAATGCCCGTGCTCAGTTTGGAACATTATAAAGAAAATCATTACACCAGTCTTATGTAACCATATGGATATGTTCATCTATGTACGATGAAACTTTAGAAACAAAAATCACTTACTTTGTTGAAAGATCCATGAAGATCTTGCAGTTTAAAAACTTACATGATGACGATCAACTGATGGCATCAATTTCCGTGTATCGAAAATGGACGTCCAAGATTAGATCGAATCGACACACTGTTGAAGGAGAAGCACATGATCAACTCCGTCACGGATGCTTAGGTTGAAAGGTTTGTCACTCATAACTTGTCGTGTGACGCTTCGACGACTCCGAGGGTTGAGTTGGCGCCGCATCAGATAAATAGAAAAATATGATTTTCTTATTTAAATAATTTCAGAAAATCCCTAAAAACTTTAAAAATGCATATCTTTGCAAAAAAAAAATTACAAAAATAAACCAAAAACAACCCTGGATTTAGGAGACAAAGGAGAAACTTACAAAAATAAAATTGACAATAAAATGATTTAAATTTAAATTTAAATTAATTAAATACTCTCTAGAGTATTTTAATTATTAAAAAATTAAATATAAATCTAAAAATTATAAACTCCACACATTATCATAATTATTACTCCTAATATTTTTACTTAACATAGAGAAAAACTCATTGCCTCCTATATTAAACCATATCACCAATCACCTGCCCTTCTGGTAATATTTTTTGTATTCCCGTATTAGAGAAGCTTTACCAAGTGTTAGTCATGATCTTTCAATAGTCATTGTCGTTTGCCTATTCTAGAAATCACTCAGTATGATAGCAATGAAGATGATTAAAAATGTTCAATTTATCCATTAATAACATCTTCAAGCTCTACAACTACAAAAGATTGAATGAATGATAGGTGATGCATTGCAACCATCGTTTTCTTGTCATTTTTATGGAGCAACATTCAATGATAGAGATGCAAAATTGGGAGTCAAAAAATTCTTCATTTCGGCATCCACAATCTTTTTCAAGATAATCAAAACTAATTCTTATGAAGCCTTTAAGATTAAAATGTAGCAAAACAAAGACAATTTTTAATTCAAAAATTAATAATAATTATGATAACATTTACAACTTTTTTGGTTAAGATTATCATTCAATAAAGTAAAATAAGTTCATTGGTTGAGGCATTTGGTTTATGAAAAGAGTAACTTATTTGTACGGTGAATAATTGAAAATATTGTTTGGTTATAATTGGCTTAACTTTATTTTTTGAACAAAATCAAACACTACAAGAAATTGGCCAAACCAAGCTTATTTCTGATGTAAAAGGAGATTTGTGTCGGATTTGCATAAAAAAAAGTTTTACTTTAGAATGGGCATATCTAATTGGCTCAGTGTCCACAATTGCGTTTTATTTTTTTGTCGACCTTTGCATCGAAAAAATTAGTCGTAACTTTTCATCGGCAAATTACTCAATGGAATGCTAACGTTGCACTTTCGAACGCAAAATTGTGTGGACTTGTGTCCAACGCAAAGCCTGATTTTTGTGTACCATGCTTTATCTCAGATGATTGAAGACTCCACCAGCAGGTGGTTGAACAACCGCCTGGTTGCCTTGCCGATCAAAAGAAAGGTAGCTGCCCTATCTCGAGGCTGGGCCTGAGTCTCTACAATATCCTAGACCGGTTTTTGAGCTGATCTATGACAAATTGGATCTAGAGCTAGAATTGTGGCACCTGTGGTGTGCATGTCAACCTTGCTACCCATCTCACAATGGAGTGGCATCGAGTCACACAACTCGACCGCCTCCTCCACCTTTTATTTATTTTGTACCACATGCTTAACCAGTTTTGCTCCCTACAGTAGACTCCATTTTCCTTACCTGTTTGATCTGACCGGCCGTCCTCCCTCTGACCTATTTCTCACCATCGGTCGACCCCCATCCATAAATTGCTTCTTTATCACCGACTGACAACCCTTGGGTTTTTTTTCTCCCCTGTGGGAGCGTGGAGTTTTTCAATCGAAAGCCCGAAAGCCCAAATGCCTTCAGCATTGCTGCCTCATTCATAGATTTCTTACCGCTCTCCATTACTTTCTTATGTCAAAAATCAAATAAAGGGCAGAAAATTTAAAAAGTGTGAAGAAAAAATAATAATTACGCCCTATTTATAAGAATGTGGGCACATATATGCATGAAATTCAACTATTAGAAAAAAATTATTATGCAATAAATAAGTTAATTTTTTTTACATTTAATTCTCTTATTCCTATCGCAATTGTCGCTTTTAAAAAATTAAAAAATCAGGGAACTATATTTACACATACAAAATATGACAACACAAATCACAAAAGTATTCAACAAATCTAGTTTAATGGACACCAAAAGACTGCAATGGGATAATCAAACAATGGAGACGACAAGCATTGTCTCCTTGTTCAGAACTATTGGTCAACCAAATGAAAGAACAGAAGACACCTGATCCGAGAGACAATCATTTGTAGCCAGCTCAATTCCGGGTTTATTTCTTAGATACCTCTAGAACACATAAATAAGGGGTCATTTTTTTTAATAAAAAACTAACAGATTTACTCTCAGAAATGGTGTTATTGTGCACTCCCGATCATGCGTCCCTCTTGTCCATCTAACGCTCTATATCTTGGGCGTAATCCATAGGATATTTTTGGATTCAACATGTGTAAATGCACCAATTTATTAATAAAGACCAACAAAGTTCAAGAAAAGTTAAAAAGAGAAGCAAAGTTGTAAATTTGAAAGAAAAAAAAGAGTACTGGGAGCTTACTTTCCCCACATAATTGCCTGCAACCATATCAAATACTTGAGTAATAAAAACTGGCACACAATGTAAAACGATTTGGACTGCACAAAAAATTATTTCATGCAGACACCACATGCAGAGATGCATGCAGTGTCCGATCTACACTGTCGATCACCACAAAGATGTATTTTGTTGGGCCCCACTTTCAACTTTTTTTTTTAAATAAAATTTTGATTGTGGTGATCGACGGTGGAGATCGGACATTGCATGCATCTCTGCATGCGGTGTCCATACGGAATAATTTCTCAGACTGCACTGTGCATGATAAATTTTACCTTTGAAACCTTAACCGCAACAGAAAAGCTTTGCAATAGATAAATTTATTTGTTCATGTCAACGTCACATAAATTGCTTAAAGTTAAATAATATATCCCCTTGCAACACTGCTTGAATTGCTGTAGGCATTTTGACAGAGTAAGGCCATAAACACCACTCTACAACACCTATGGACAACCCCTGCATGCTGATATTTACAGATCCTATTTACAGAAAATGAAAATGCATAAGATTAGCAATTTAAATGACTGCAACGGCTAAAGGCAAGCCTGCACTGCAAAAACTAATTTTCTCTGCTATTAAGTTTTATTCACAATTGCAACTGTGGCTTCAGTGATGCTGCCCTTTACCAGATGGACCTGCTGCAGCTTTGGCAGCAGCAGTCCCATCCTTGACCTTTTGAGCAAGAAACATATCACAATCTGCTCCCTTAACAGTAAACTCCATCAGTAGCTGTTCAAAGAGAGTGCTCAGATTATTCTGGAATGTTGAGGAACTGCTCTTATCACCCTGATCAACATCTTGCACCCCGTTTCCCACAACACACCCGACTTGAGCACCTTGAGTGTAAGCTCTGCATGCCACAAGGATGTTCCGGCCATGGTTGCGAAAATGTCCAGCAACAAAATCTTCAAAATGCTGAAAAGATAAATGGCACCCAATAAACAAGTTCAAAATTGAAAATTTGAATCATATTCTCTAAGAATTCCAAAGAGGAACCAGCATATTAATTAGCCAAATGATAGCATTGTCATGTCACGGAGAAACCATCTAAATAACTTTGAACAAATAAAAATACATATTAAAACATCAGGAGAGAAAATCCCCACCCCAAAGCTTTGAAATAATATATTAACTCCTTTTCAAATAAGCTTCTCTCGAAATATAAATATTTTCATTTTTTTTAATAGAAAGTGTTTATTAATTTAAAATATAAAGGTGCAAAAGATAAATTCTGCGCTCAACAACACAGGTTGGTAGAGGTCAACTTCTTTATCTTTAAGATTGATCTAAGCTGACTCTCGCTAATTTTGTCGAATGCTAGAGCTACTCCATCTCTTTCACAGAAATATTCGTTTCACAATTTGTCTCTAAGTGTAAAGCCACTCTCCACTGAAGCATTCTCATCTTAGTAAAACTTAGCTCATGCTTCTTTTTACAGGCCAAATTATGCACCATAAAATATTGCAGATCTCACCGCTATCTTATAAACTTTTCCTTTTAGTTTAAGGATTACTTTTCTATCACACATTAGGCTCGATGCATTCCTTTACTTAAAAATTAAAATTTGTGATTATTCACTCACCATAAATTAAATAAAAATAAAATAAAAAAGAGATAAATCACACCCATCAATCAAGTTACCATATAATTTTAATTTTTGTATCATGCACATCTCTAAATATTATATTCTAAGCTTATTTCATACGCAAAACTTTTTATTTTTAATTATTTTTTGCTTGGCTTAAGTAAAAAATACTTTGAAATTAGATTTTGAAAGGCTTCAAGTAATTTTAAGAAAATACTAAAACTAAATAATATTTAATGATAATCTTAATCAATTTTTAATTTATTGTATTATTCAAGTCATAAAAAAATTTACTAACCTAACCTTTTAAACGCAATTCAATGACTCAAGATTACTAAAAGGTAAAGTCAATAGACTGAACTTAATAGATTCTAGGAGATTTCTCTGTTGGAGAAAACTAGGAATGCAACTAGAAATGAATTGAATAAGGCATTATTCATATCTTCAGCTAAGCCAACTAAAGTAGACGAAGCACTTGCTAATGTGTTCAAATATTTAACTATACAAGAAGAATTCCGCTGGTTAGAAATTTGAGAATTGATAACTCAACCCATAGATCCATGCCATAGAATAAAAGGCCGCTCAGAATAAATTTAGTAATTCTGGTACAATGGGAAGCAAGACAACCAACTTGATTGTTAAGGATTTCAGTTTGATTGGAGTAATTGATTTTGAAAAACCTTTGCCCCAGTTGCTGGGCTTATAGCCATTAGATTACCAGGAACATTTACAATCATTAAATACTTCATGTTTTTTCCATAAAATGTGAAGTGTTCACTTCTGAATGGAATAATTTAAGATATATATAAATATATATATATATATATATATATATATATATATATATATATATATATATTAACAACCACCAATTTAATAATTCTATACCTTCTACTCATATATTCAAAGTCACGAAAGCTTTTATACTGGTAGAAATAAGCGGATAGAGCTTAGTAGAATTGGTTGAGGACATTTATTTAGATGATGGATTTTGTAAAAGAACTATAGAAACTACACTATTTACCAAAAAATTATATTCAAGTACGTTAATTATAGAAATATATATTTATAATATTGTATTTGGAGCTACTAGCGATATCATATGACCGGGATTCTCCCAAATTATGAGTAGTTTGAAGTAAATATAATAGGAAAATTAATCTGTTTTAAGATTCCAAATAAAACAGAGAAAAGTTGCAAGTTCTTGGGTCAATTTAAATGCACAAAAGAGTTCATTAAAAAAAAAAGAAAACAATGTAAGAGTGTAAATACACACAACTAGACAAAAATAAAAGTATTGAATTAGTTGATACAATTATCCCAATATATTCAAATCATACCATATAATGAGTGGTATAATATCAGATTTCGTGTATGTTAATATGTAAGATTTGATGCTGATACAAAGGATTCACATATGATATCATAGAAACACCTAACCTAAGGCATTTGGTGTTCTAAAGATAACGCATCATTTAAACTTATTGGTCGTTCAGGCTCTGCATTGCAAAACATAAAATTGATGAAAAGAACAAATTTGATTTGTCAATTTTTTGTACCTTAAGAGCCCATTTGGAAATAATTGACATAAATACTTAAACTTTATCCTTTAATTTTATTATTATATGCTTATTTTTTTAAAAAAATAAGTAAAAAATGATGGGATGGGAAAAACTATTAATTGGCATGACTAAAGAGGCCATCAAAATTAAGAGGAGAAAAAATTTAAGCCTGTTTCAATCAGAGCCTTGGAATTCTGATTCTGTATGATCATATTGCACGAGGTTGTACTATATATTATCAGATTTTATGATCTGCCCTCATACAAGTGTGATGACTACATAGCCATCAGTTGTGAAAATATTAGGGGATTATGATTTTTTTTTAATTTCTCTTGAAGCATTGATCTTGTAAAGTTATCATCTCCACATCTCAACTAACACTTTCCAAATCTAAAAAAAATAATAATAATATGTTTTATTTTTACCGTAACATTAGTTAAGAAAAAATTAAGGCTTTAAAGAAAACTAAGTCTGAAAAATCAGTAGGTCCTAATGATATCTCAATTGAAGTGTGAAAATGTTGAGGAGATTTGGGAGTCTCTTGGCTTGCTAAACTCATTAATATTATTTTAAAAACTAGAAAGATATTTGAGGGGTGGAGGACTAGTTTTTGATCCCCATTTTTAAGAATAAAGGGGATGCACAAAAGTGTGCAAATTATAGAGAAATTAAGTTGATGTGTCATACTTTAAAATTATGGGAGAGAGTAACTGAACATAAGTTAAGACATGATACAAAAATTTCTCATAATCAGTTTGCATTTATACCAAACAGGTCTACTATGGAAGCTATACATCTATTGAAAGATTTGATGGAGAAGTGGAGAGAAAATAAGGAGAATCTACATATGATTTTTATTGATTTAGAAAAAGTTTATAATAAGGTTCTAAGAGAAGTCCTTTGGAGAGTTCTAGAAAAGAAAGAAGTTGATATGACTTATATTCAAGTCATTAAGGATATTAATACTAGAATTGTTAATTATGTTCGAACAGAAGAAGGATTGACCAAGTATTTTCCTATTTCAGTTGGATTACATCAAGGATCGGCTTTAAGCCCATATCTTTTTGCTTTAGTTATGGATGCTCTTACTGGACCTTTACATAAGGATGTGCCTTAGCGTATGCTTTTCGCTAGTGATATCCTTCTTGTGGATAAGACTAGAGAAAGAATTAAGGAAAAACTTGAATTATGGATGGACTCTAAAGGCCTTCGTTTGAGTAGGGCTAAAACTGAATACGTGGAATGTAATTTTAGCAATAGTAGCTCTAGTGACAGAGTTGTAAGGGTAGGCGATCAAATCATTAAAAGGTGTGAACATTTTAGATATCTCAAGTCTATTGTTCAAAGTGATGGTGATATAGATGAGGATTTTATTAGTGGAATTCATGTTGGTTGGTTGAAGTGGAGGAATACTTTGAGCCTATTGTGTGATAGAAAATTACCGCTTATACTGAAAGGATAAGATGGTGTTAGAACTGTAATACTCTATTGCACAAAATGTTGGCCTTTAAAAGAGAAGCATAAAACAAAGTTAAAGTGTTGCTGAAAAGAGAATGCTTAGGCGGATAAGCGGGCGGGTTTGAAACTTAGAGACAAAATGCGAAGTGAATATACCCGTGATAGGGTTGGTGTAGCTCCAGTGGCAGGCAAGATTAGAGAGAGTCGTCTTAGATGGTTTCATCACATTAAACATTAACCATCAGGAGATCCGGTTAGGAGAGTAAATGTTTTAGATTCGACTATGTTAAAAAAGGAAGAGGCAGACCTAAAAAGACTAGGCATTTTTGTATAAAAAAAAATGATTTTAATCTATTAGAATTAAAAGAAAATATGACATTCAATAGGACACAATGAAGAAAAATGATTTATGTAGCCGACCCTACTTAGTAGGATAAAAGCTTATTGTTGTTTTTCCCTTCTGATCTAAATCAAGGAGCACATGATGCTCAAGTCTTGTAATTTTATTTCTTTTAGAACTTAGTTAAGAACCCTCTTTTTTTATGAGACGAGAGTGTCTTGTGTTTTTATTTATCTCAGTGAGTACTAGAAAGAGTAATTGTTGTTTGCATTACTAATAACTTTATTTTCATATTTGATATTAAATCAAATTGGCACTGTAAATTGTTTTTAAATTTAATACTAAAGTAGTATCTAATTATTGTAGTGTGTAGAAATCACTAATCTATTACATCATCTTAAAAATTGGTCAATCACGTATTTGTCCATCACATATAGCTCACATGTATTATTTATATAGTTTTGTAATTAATTATAAATTTTAAAGTTAATATCAATACATAAATGCATAAGTTTAGGGGAAGTTAGACTGACCATAAAGTTCAAAACCTTATCTATATAACTAGAATATATTTACTATCATCTAAAAGAGAAATATTGTAACCCCATGCGTTTATGTTTATAATTAACGTTTAAACAATCCCAAATATAAATTGGTATAAAGAATAAACTAATAATATTGATAAAGTTAAGTGAAGGTGTGAGCTAAATTAATTTAAGTCAAACTTAAAGTTAAAAATCAAGATTAAAAAACGTTCTAAATAACATTCATGGCACAAGAGAGGCCAATAACTTGATTAGCCAGAGTTAGCACGACAGAATTCTAGAACAAGCTTTAAAATGCAAAACTACTTCAATTATTTCTGAATCATCTATTATATTGTTATTGTATTTTTAGTAGTTAGGAAAGCAAAAATTGAAAACTAAAAATTACTTAAACCAAATATTAAGCAAAATAGAGAAATTCAAAACTAATCATGTTGCCTAAAGAATGATTATACGATTATGTTTGATTTCAAATGAAGTTAATTAAATTATTGATTAGTTAAGAATTATGAAATTAATAAAAACTGTTGAGTATAATATTGTACGATATATTTTAATATTAAATCGAATCAATAGGGTAATTTTGCATTAATTATAATATTTTAAAATTTGAACTAATTATGTTAAAGTCCTAATATTCAAATGAATAAATAGTATTAGTTTGCATAATCACATTTCAAAATTTCAAATTAATCATACCATATGATATACATTATACCGCACAATATGCCTTAATACTTAAAATAAATCAATAAATTCAATTTGCATTAATTACTATTTTAAAAAAAGTAAACTATTCGTACTATGCAAAATTTGTTTCCTAATTTAAATTCAATTAAAAACATAATGATATTTGATAATTAGTAATAATTAAATTTGAGTTGATTATATTGTATGATATTGATTATTTAATGTGTTCACCCAGTACATTGTTTAATGTGCAAACAAATATTAATTGCAAAATATAATGAAAAATGTCATTCTCTATTTATATCCTCTAAATTTTGAACAGGACCAGTAAGAAGTGACTCTTAACTAGAAAATTCAAGAGAGAGATTTATAGCAAGAAAATTTGATCATTTTATACTTGATTTTTAAGTGTCTTGTTTGTTGCTCTTAAAAGAGAACATGTATCTCAAAAGTAACTTCAAAATTCGTTGATTATCTAATAGGTTGTGGTAGGATTAACTTGCTTTTCGTTTCTTAGTAGAGTTGTTGTAGAGTTCCTCAATTATTTCTGAATGAGAGCGATTTCTCCACAATGCAACAATGCAAGAGAAAATAATGAATAAAATCATGAAGATTCAGAAAATGGATAAGCTAATTGATGACCAAACCTTGATATGTCCACACTTTATTTCAATGTTTAACATTTATTTATTGTTACTCTTTTACATGCTACAACATCCCATGAAATAATGTGCATCAGTGTTTTCAAGTCACAATGCGTAATGTGATGCACAAGAATTTTTTCTTCAAAATAGAAAGTGCAAAGTAAAGCAATGCTTTGTTAATCAAATAGCTCATAATTTATATAAAACTAAAAATATATTGATATATTCATTAACAATCATAGAAAATGAAGTATTTAATAGATAACTTTAGACTTAAGATAGAATAGAAAAGAAATATGGAACACGTATAAAACTTTAAGAAAATCTTCAAGGGTGAACAGACAAATTAAAATGTTTAATAACTTCTAACAATTTGTTACAATAATATAAAAATCGAAATTTATTTAAAAAAACACTTATAATTCATAACAAATGCATTCAGTAGAGTTGTATCTTGGTCTTGAAATCTAGGGCTATTAGTTAGGACTTTTTTAGATTAAAGATCATTTCTTGCATCCTAGTGAAACTGTCCTCATTTACAGGTGACATCTCTTCTAGCCTTTTAGCCTAGTTCTCAAATTGATGCAAACTAGTTAATTTTGGTGGCATTGTAATTGTAATGAAAAACACCCTACTTATGCACACACAAATGAAAAAAATTAGTTTAGTTTTTGAAAAGGAGATGATGCAAATGTAATTAGAGCTTTAATAATAACAAAACTGATAAATAAATAGCTTATACCAAAATACATATAATTAGATAAATAATAAAACTTAGGAATTATAGTTAAGATTATATAGGTATGCAGGACTCTAGGATTTGGAATTAAGGATTACAAACGCTTAATTCACATTTGTCAGAAATTCACTCAATTTAAATGGAATTAATGGTAATTTCATTCAAAGGAAAGGTGGAGGCCATTTTAGTGGTGCTAACTAATTAGTAGGAGGACAAAGGACAAAACATTGCTAATAAAATACAATAAACCAAGTCTAATCAATGAGAAATTAATTTTAATGCAAGAAATAAAATAAAACCAATATTTTAGGAATACTATACTAGAGTTGACTTGCCCCTAAGTACAAAACACCAATTCAAGCAGCCCCTCCTCCATCATAAATGGGATTGTCAATGTCCAAATGTTGCCCATCTCCCAAGTCTGACCTTGCTCTGATATCAAACTTTTCGTGACGGGGAAATTTATTTGTAAAACTCAAAGAGAATGTTTAAAATTATGTATATGAATGATTTAATGTAAATGAGGAGTTTGGAAAAAAAACTAGTAAGGTAACTATGTGAGAAATGTCAACTAGGTCAAATTATAAATATAGCAAAGTTAATTTCTAAAGAGTATTATGATCTTTATTTTATTTTTATAATTTTTTTTTTGAAAATTAAAAGTGAAAAAACATAAACAAGAAATTACATAGAAAATAAATTATAGTTTGATTTTTAAAGTATTGGGCTAAATACAAACAAAAATAAAAAAGTAAAATTTATATGAAAATTAATCTAAAAGGAATGTAGATCAATTCCGAATATTTTGTAACCCAAATAGAGCCAAAATCCTAACTAGGTAGGATTAGGCAAAATTCTAGCCAATCTTTATAAAGGGGATTAATAAAGAATAAAGCATTTTGGTATGATAAAAATGAAAAAATGAACAAAAAAATTCAAAATATTCCTTAAAAACATGTCAACACATAAACGCTTCACCAAAAGAAATCACAAAAAACATCAAACCAAAAAATTAAGATGAATCACCCAGCTCACCAAAGTCTAGTGGTGGGTAATGTGCACTAAACAATTCCATTTGAAAAAACAACCAAGCCCATCCATTATTTGAGTCTCTCTTAAATTTTTAAAATTTTTTTCATAACATAATATCTAATTCATTCCACATAACACCTTTAAAAAGAATTTAAAGCACAAACCCACACAAAAAGACATGTCCACCCTTTAAACTCCCAACTATTCCCATTATTTTGGTAACTACTCACTTCTCCCACTCACCCATTCTCTCCACTACCTTAAATATCAACTCACCCACCTCTCCGCCAGCTATGGTCGGTCATAATGGTTTGGCCACCTATGGTTAGCTACAAGTCAACCCGTCACACTTGCGTCCAAACAAAAACATCTATACACATGTACATTATATAGCTTAAACAAAATACATAAAATAAATACAATACAACATTAATACATATGAAACGATATGAAAGTTTTCCATTTTTAGATTCTCTTCATTTGGCTCCTAATAATGGGGCCACCTAAATTTAAAGTAGATCTCCTGGATTGTTCTCTAATAAGGGCACTGGTGCTTTTGAGCCCCACCTTAGGTCCACCACCTGTAATTGTAGCCCCATCTTGGGTCCACCTCTTATGCTTGTGGGCCCCAACTTCAAGTCAGCATAATGTGTCATCCTTTACCTTGGTGACAACTAGATTGGTACGAGACATGGAGAGACAGATCAGGCATTGCAGAATGTGTCATCTAACTAAGACGTAGAGGTAGAATACAAGTCTCTATAAGCCGCTTACAATTTATAAATTATCTCGGGTGAGCTGTGAGCATCGACTTATTTGTGGGTCTCCCACAGATCCAACAGTAAAACTGCAATTATGATAGTAGTGGACCACTTCTTCAAGATCTCACATTTCGTACCTAGTTATAAGATAATGGATGCTTTTATATTACAAACAAGTATTTCAGGGAGATGATCAACTTTTAAAGTGTGACCAGGACCATCACTTCAAATAAAACAGCAAAAAAATTTTCAATTAGATTTGGAGGACTAATGGAATAAGTTAGGTAAAAAGCCTCACCGCTGTTCAACAACCCATATCCAATAGATAGACAAACAAATGTGATGAATTGCAGTTTACATGATCTACTCTAATGCTTTGTGGGAAAAAATATCAAACAATGACACTTAGTCCTTTCCCAGATTGAGTTTGATTATACTTATTCCATCAATCACTCCACAAGTCACAAGCCCTTTGAGATTGTATATATGTGAAATCCTCCAATGCCATTGAAGCTAACGCTAATACTACCCCTTATCAAGCTTGGCACAAATGTCGAGACTAAAGTTAGAGAGATTCAGGCCCTTCATGATCATATGAGAAAGAAAATTACCAAGCAAAATATCAAGTCTCAGAAATAAGCCAATAAGTTTAGGATATCTCAATACTCCTCTCACCAGAAAAAGAATGACACAAGCATATGCACTCGGCAAGATGCAAGCTAGGTAAAACTCACGTAACTGGGAGTTCCAGTTCGATTGAGTGAACCGATTAAACTTTGTGAGGTGGTCTAGGTTGACCACCCATTGGATTCCTATTTGCCTTATCAGGATATTAATTAGGTTATTTATTTGAAGATATATATATATATATATATCCTTTATTTTTGGAGGCCCACGGCTCCAATATTCTTTGCCACTATTATTTTTTTGGTGGGCCGTACTGGCTCGGTTTGCTGGATTTTGGTGGTAGTTTTGCAAGGTTTTTGTCTTGCCTCGGGTTGTATGTTTTTGTTGTTTGGATTTTTGGAGGAACTTGGACCACAATGATCTTTCTTTCCATTTACACTAACCAATGCCTTCATGTTTCAACCCTTCTGAGATGCAGGTTTTTGGAGGTTGCTTCGTCGGGTCCCTGCCCTCGTAAAGTTGCTCTTCGGCTTACAAGTTTTCTTACCTTGTTGTTTTTCTTATACATATTCATTTTGGGTATACGTCATTTATTTGGGTATATGTTTTGGTTTGATACATGTATTTTTTGGGCATATCTCCTTTTGGAAATGCTTTTTATCCTTTTTGGGTGGAGTTGTACTGAGGAAAACGGAACCCAAAGAATGCTTTGTTTTTATTTTATAGAGGGGATCCTGGTTTTCTCAAAAATCTTTGTAATCACATATTTTGAAATTAAAACGTAAGGAGTCACGAGTTGCTCTTTCTATCTATATATATATATATATATATATATATATATATATATATATATATATATATATATATATATATATATATAATTTTTTATACCTTTTTATTTTTGGTTTATGCATTAAAGATTACTTTCTCTGGTTTTTCTTTGCTGGAGAAGTGTATGACGTGTCTCTCTCGGATGATATGCTTGTACCTAATCAGATTTAAGTGGTGAACTCTCTCAGACGTCTGAATACCCATCCATACCTCCACTTTTATTGTTTTGTTTTTTGCTTCTAGTCAGCTACTGGCTGCGCCCAATTTTTAGCTATCATTGTCATTTACCCCACCATTTCTCCTATAAATATTCGACCCATCCATTATCCATCCACACCATCTAGAAACTTTTGTATCAGTGTCACCTTCATTCATCGCAGTCAAATACTTCAAAGTCAAGAGGACGGACCATTGATATAGAGCATCATGATCAAAGTTGTCTCCAATATCGTCGTAATGTCAAAATCTAGTATTTATATACCATGAGTTTATGCTTGAATAGTTTTTACGCCTGGTATGGTATTATGATTTCCCTTTTATATTTCAATCTTTAAGAGTTTTTCAGTCATTTCAGGTCAATAGTCATTTTTATTTTCAAACTATATAGTCATAAGTTGATTTAGTAGCTTTAAACAATCCATAATGCTTTGAATGATGATAACTAGTACTTTTGTATGAAGGCTCCACAATCATTTATGCTTGTCTACCACCATTTTTAACTTCTCCACCGTCTTTATTTTTGTGTACAGCTTTGAATAATGATGGTCGGTAGTTTATTTTTAGACTACATAAATGAGAACCTTTGTGCCACAAGTCATGAAATGAAAGTTTGAGTTTCTCTACTTGTTTTGACTTCTGTACTTTTTCATATAGTGAACAACTTTTTCAATAAAGTTGTAGCTTACAGTTGGAGGACTTCCAAGGATCAGAAGGTTATTCTTAAACGTATGACTGCTCATAACAACAATCTTCTAGATATTTTATCATCATATTTATTTACAGCTTCTTTTATTCTTTTAACCGCTTCCATTCTAGGATTTCATCTATATTGGTGTCAAAGCGACCGGTTTAAGAATAACATCTCTGTTTGAAAAACATTTCATCTTTCATTGCGAGATGTTTCTAACTCAGACTTCTGGATACTTTAAAATTTTATGTTTTCAAATGTACTTAATTCAACCTTCTAAGAAATTATCTTTAAATTTAATTTTTCCCATTTATTAAAATTTAAATTGATTTTTCACGTAATTATCTAAAAACTTAGCCTTTGGTAGGATGGATCAACCCTCTCATCCATCATCATAGTAAACATATAATTTGTCCTATAACAAGGAAAATGGAATGATCTAGAAGTATTATGGATGAAATTTGCTCAATTCAGGAAGAAAAGATTTAAAACCTCAAACAACACTCAATAGAATGAATAGAAAATGAAGAATCAAATAGCAACCCCCAAACTGTTAGAAAAAGGCTAATGTTGATGAAGAAGATGAGCTACTCATTCCAAGAAACATGTTATTTCTAACCACAATCTATGAGATCAATTCTTTCCAATTGCACGCAACTAGACCATACACATGCACACAAACACGATACATTCTTATAAACATCATTCTTAAAAAGATTGTAAATAGTTGGGAAAATGTCTTACAATATACCCATCAACTAACAAGGCGTGCTAACACATGCATGGTAATGCCCATGCAATCTAAAGAAGGAACTAGATACAATAGTAAGAAGCAATCCAATAGTTTTGGAACCCCATAAAACATAGACATGGAAAATAGAGGACTCGTGACAAAAGTAGCTTGATGATATGATAGAATTTGAAATATAAAAACATGCAAAAGACAAATGATGCACAATAATTTACAAACAAATAACTAAAAAATAAAGAGCATATAAATATATAATCTTTAGCATTCTCAAAAACAAATTAGGAACTAGTGGAATGATAACAATTTTAAAAAGTAAAAGATGCAAGATTCAGAGTGAGTAATCATAAAAAGGTCGATTTAGTCAGGGTTCAAGCAGCATATGTTTTTCCAAGGCATGTCCACCCAATGTCAAAGAAAAGTTCAGTAAGAATCCAAAAATATTTTAGAAACACTAAAAATTGAAACAAGCCAAATGGTTAGCTTAAAACAAACTCCTAGGATGCCCAAAATGTCCAACACATTACATTTATTAGTTTTTTCCTCGTAGAAGTCTGTCCACACTTCATGTTAACATAACTATATAACTGTGAAAACTTCATATTTTCAAATTTATTCACTATAATTAACAGCAAAGCGTCCTAATGTTGATCGTTAATTATGGCCCATTAATCCGGCAATGAGACCTCGTTTAGATATCATTAATTAGGTCAACTATATGATTTCTTAGAAACAATGTGTAATTATTCATAGGCATGCTAAACAATTTAAACATGAAAAAATACATCCTCAGATTTCCAGTAATTTAAGTAATAGATGGAAACAATACCAATGAAAAGAAAAAATTCATGACCAACAAAATACTATAACAGCAAGGTAACGTTATTTGACTATGTAAAAAAATTGTTTGACTAGATTTCCTAAAAGTTACGTTAAAAGGACAGATTCCTTTTTTCATTACTTTTTTCGAACATTAGCAGTCTGCATAGATAGAGAGCAACAACTTGTCCGAGCAGTATTTTGTGCAGACTTTATCATATCGGATAGCAGATAACAGAATTTAACGTTCTGAAATTTTGAAATTAGAGTAGAAAAGTTATGCTTCCAAGTTTGTACCATATAGAAGAAATAGTCAAAGATATTCTCACCGTGGGTGGCCTACGTAGGGAATATAGCATTGTCTTGCAGGATAAGATAAATACATCCTCATTATAAGCCAGTGATCTAGCTTCCCCATGAGGTGTATTAGCTGAATTTGCATAGCCTGGCTCATTAAAGTAGGGCTTGGTATTCAAAACCAAGGCTTGGATGGAGACTAAAACCTGCAGCATTGTCGAGTTTGTTGGGTTCCATTTCTCGCATCCATGGCCAGACCATGTATTAAGAAGGCTAAGGCAAACTTTTCCACATGCATACAAGTTTGGATTCAGACGAAGTCCTCCGGAATGATAATGGACCATCTGCATGGTGTTTAAGAAAATATGTTTCATCATCACAGAACCCTTGTCTTGAATGCTGAAAGTACAGTTAGATGCAATTATAACACCATACCGGGGGTACCATGGGATAGGCTGGGGGAAAGTATACGTCAAAGAAGAAGAGACCATCATGATAAGGAGTTCCAGCCGGTCCAATGATGACAGCACGAAGAAGGTCCATACGATCTTCGTAAATTCTAACATATATTGTCTCTGTAAGGATTGGGGGTTAAGTTAGTCCAGGAAAATAAAAAATTTCAAGATGAAAACAAGCAGCTTATATGGAACCTCAAAAGCAAAGTTCTGTAGACTAGAAGACAGCACACCAAACAAGAAAACTTATGTATGATTAAAACTGCCTGAACCTCAAGGCAAGGCAAACAGCATCTGAAGTAAAAGTTACAAATGACTGAAAAATGCCTGTCGCAATATTTCAACCCTAATGAAAGAATGTACTGATACATAAAAATAAGCAAATTATATCATCCATGTTATGAGCTTCCTTCAAAATATAGTAAAGCACTTGGGACAAACCACTGCAGTTTAATTTTCAAAACACTCCTAAACATTTCAACGTATTTCCTTATGTGAAAGACAAGAAATGAATGGGCATGCTCTCCTTTTTGGTGTCACTATAGCACAAACTTCTCCGCAGCCTCCAAATAAATTTAATAGATCACAGATTTTTTTTGGTACAGGTCTTCAAATTACTAGCAATTTAGAAAAACAAATACAGTACATATTAATCCCTGCAGCTAAAAAGTAGCCCAGAAAATTAAGTACGCACTTCGTAATTATCTTGCTTAAACAAATGCTGTTTGAAGAAACAACATAGAAAACTCAATAAAAGTAAAACTTAAGATTTGGAAAAAAGAACAAATATTGCTATGGAGTACAAATTATGCAACAAAAGGAAGCAAAAAAATTAGTATAGATGTAACTTCTGATTTTTAATCCATTAGTTATTTTTCTCTACTATTAGTGATCATGTAGTGAGGTAGCAATGCAATGGTTAATACTTAGGATCTGAACTGAGTTTCTAGTCTGAGTTTTTTTGTGTTAATAGATTACTAGATGCATTTTAAATGCATTGCTGTGTATTTTTGTACACTAATGTGTGTTTCTTTCTAACCGAAGAAAAGCCAAAAAAACCCAACAACATAGATCCACATCAACGCACCCCAGCAGTCATTGTTCCAAATTATAGCTTCCATAGATATCACTGTACAAAGGTCTTCTGTACTTTCTCATCCACATCTGCTATAATTATTAATGTAATCTAGAAGTATGTCTATCAAAAACCAAATCTGTATTGAAATGAGAGAATGGTTACTAACTCCATCCAATGAGAATGCCAAATATATCCTAATTTCAAGCCTACATTCAATTATGAAGCCATAGATGCGATCTAGCAATATCCTTATTACATTGATTTCTTGTGTTTTTCCATTGATTCTGTCTAAATTATGACTTTATTTTAGTTTCAATTTCATATGGATTAATTGAAACAATATACTTGGCATGATATGATAGCCACCCAGCTTTCTGGGAGAAATTTTAAAATAGGTTTGATTACTAGCATATCAAGATCAACCTTAGTTCTTCCTCAGTTCACAATCCATAGCAAGGGGTATTAGGGCCAAGGAATGTTTGGGTGTTAGTGACCGACGCATAGTACACATGGCTAGGTCCCAATGTTAAAGTAATGTGAGGTTCAAGTTTCTACAGTCTATGATGAAAGGCATGGTAGGACAGAATTTTGGCATTATTGGTAGATGGAACTTGATTTATCATAGGTTTTCGCATTTGAAAGGGATGGTGGGCAGGGGAGGAGCCAGAAAATTATTTTAGATGGGGCACAAACTATTAAATTTAAAATAATCTTCAATCATTTTCATCAAATCTTGATAAGTTAGTTACATATCTTGAAAATTTTAATAAGAAAAAAATGCATAAATACAATATAGATTTTGATTTATTAGTTTATTTTATAATCTCCACAAATTTATTAAATTTGATAATTATATGCTTACTACATTGTTTTGCAAAAATTAAAATTAGTACTTATAGTAAAAAATTTGATTAAAATATCCCGACTAATTAGAGTAAAAATCTATGAAGATTTATGTTGATTACGTGCAAACATTAAACATCTTAATATTATGATGTTTTCACTATAAATTTTACAGTAATTATCTTCAATATTTATGTATTATCTATAAATTTAAATGATTTTATATAAGCTTTTAAATACAACAGAAATTTATATTTTAATATTCATTAATAGGTTATATAGTTCTACTACAAAAACAAATTTAATATAACTACTAGAATTTATAATACAACAACAACAATAACAACAAAGCCTTAATCCCACTACGTTACATGAATCCTTTTTCTCCATTGCGTCCAATTTAGTGTCATATTTTCATTTAGTTCTAGTAAATTAAGATAATTTTTTATACAGTAAGCCCAAGTTTTCCTAGATCTACCTCTGGCTTTCTTAACACAAGTCGAATCTAAAACATCTACTCTCCTAATCGGATCATCAGATGGTCGACGTTTAATGTGACTAAACCATCTAAGACGACTTTCTCTAATTTTGTCTGTCACAGGAGCTACACCAACCCTATCACGAATATATTCATTTCGTATTTTGTCTCTAAGTGTAACACCACTCATCCACCTAATCATTCTCATATCTGCAACACTTAACTTATTATTATGCTTCTCTTTTAAAGGTCAACATTCAACGCCATAGAGCATTGCAGGTCTCACCACCGTCTTATAAAATTTTCCTTCAGTCTAAGCGGTACTTTTCTATCACACAAAAGGCCCAAAGCATTCCTCCACTTCAACCAACCAACTTGAATTCTACTATTAACATCCACATTTATATCACCATCGCTTTGAACAACGGACCCAAGATATCTAAATCGTTCAAACTTTTTAATAATTTGATCACCCAAAGTCACACTTCTGTCACTAGTGCCACTACTACTAAAATTACATTCCATGTATTCAGTTTTAGTTCTACTTAAATGAATACCTTTAGACTCCAATGTAGACCTCCATAATTCAAGTTTTTCCTGGGCTTTTTCTTTTATTTTATCCACAAGAAGGATATCATCAGCAAAAAGCATCCACCAAGATACATCCTACTATAGATGTCCAGAAAGACCATTCATAACTAAAGCAAAAAGATATGGGCTTAAAGCCGATCCCTTATGTAATCCAACAGAAATAGGAAAACATTTGGCCAATCCTCCTTCAGTTTGAACACAAGTAACAGCTCGAGTATACATATCTTTAATGGCTTGAATATAAGTTATATCAACACCTTTCTTCTTAAGAACTCTCCAACGGATATCTCTTGGAACCTTATCTTAAGCTTTTTCTAAATCAATAAAAATCAAATGTATATTCTCCATATTATCTCTGAACTTCTCCATCAAACCTCTCAATAAATACATAGCTTCCATGGTAGACCTATCTGACATAAATCCAAATTGATTATGAGAAACCTTTGTAATGCGTTTTAACCTATGTTCAATTACCCTCTCCCATAACTTTAAAGTATGACACATCAACTTAATTCCTCTATAATTTGCACACTCTTGTGCATCCCCTTTATTCTTAAAAATGAGGACCATACTCTTCCTCCACTCCTCAGGCATCTTTTCAATTTTTAAAATAATATTAAAGAGTTTAGTAAGCCAAGAAACTCCCAAATCTCCTAAATATTTTCACACTTCAATTGGGATATCATCAGGTCCTACAGACTTTCCACCCTCGGTTTTCTTTAAAGCCTCCTCAACTTCTTTTTTACTAATGTGGCGGTAAAAATGAAACTTTTATTATTATTCACGATATTAAGATCACTAAGGTCGAGCGTATTTTCAGAAACTTCATTAAAAAGTTTATCAGAATACCTCACCCACCTATGTTGAATATCTTTTTCTAAGAAAATTACTTTTTTATTTTCATCTTTAATACACTTTACTTGAGTTAAATCTTTATTTTTCTTTTCTCTTTGTTTGGTTAGTTTATACATATATTTTCCACCCTCCTTAGTATCTAATCTATTATAAAAATGATTAAAAGAAAAATTTTTAACGTCACAGATTGTTATTTTAGACTCTCTGCGGGCCGTTTGATATTTTTCCCAATTATCTAAGTTTTTACATTTAAACCAATTTTTATAACATAACTTCTTATATTTTATCTTTTCTTGCACATTATTATTCAACCACCAACTGTTTTTATTTATAAAAACTTTTTCTTTTAATTCTCCATGCACATCTTTTGCTACTTGTTTAATAGTGTTTGTTACTTTATCCCACATAACATTTGCTTCTTCATGAATATCTCAAATATTTAAAGCTTGAATTTTACTCATAAAAATAATTTTATTTATCTTTTAGATTCTCGCATCTAATTCTACGATGATGAGTCTTAGCATTCTTTATTTTACAACTCTTCATCTTAAAATATAGAACTAATAAACGATGTTGGGTACTTAAATTCTCACTTAGAATGACCTTAAAATCTTTTCAATCTCTACGATCTCTTCTCATAAGAAAATAATCAATTTGTGTTTTATTAGATCCACTATTATAAGTAATAAGATGCTCATCTCTTTCTTGAATAAAGTATTAGTAATAACAAAATCTAAGCTAAAGCAAAATCTAAAATAGCTCTACATTCTTCATTAGTTGCGATAAAATCGTAGCCACCATGAGTATTTCTGAAGTCTTCTACCACTCTACCGACATATTCATTTAAATCTCCTCCAATAAAAATTCTTTCTTCAAGAAGTATCATTTGTATTAAATCTTTTGTCATTCCAAAATTTATCTTTAGACCTTGTATCTAAACCTACTTAAGAAGCATAAGGACTTATAATATTAAAAATCTTAGTATCAATGATAATCTTAAAGACTATAATTCTATCTCCAACTCTATTAATTTTTACAACATTATCTTTAAAACTTATATCTATAATTACACTTACACCATCTTTAGAGTGACTCTTACCAGAATTCCAAAGATTAAAACCTAAATTATCAATCTCCTTAGTCTTTTCTCCAACTCATTTAGTTTCTTGAATACATAAGATATTAATTTTCCTATGAATCATAATATCAATTAGTTCCATTAATTTACCATTAAGAGTACCTATATTCCAAGACTCTATCCTAATATTAGTTTCATTAGTTTTATGGACTAACTTCTTTACCCGCATTCGTTCATAATGTGAGAACCCTTACTTATTTAACACTACACTCAGGCATCGGTTTAGTGGCCCTTGCACACTTTTCACTACATTCGGGTTATACAGTGCGTCGCTTCCAGAGGACGCCCTAGCACTTACACAATGATGAAAAAGATTCATATCATGATTTTTTTTGACAAGTTTTATTATTTACAATCTAAATAATAAAAGAGAAGCTTGCAAACAAGCTTATTAAGGTGCTCCATTAAAAGTCAATGTCGATTTAAAATTTAATAAAAAAATATAATTTTAAATTTAATTCAATTTAAATAAAATATGCTTAAATTTTAATTTAAAATTTAATAATTTTTAAAATTATTAACTAAATAATTATAAATTAATTAGAAAATCATCGAAAAAAATAATTCCAAAATTTAACATTTTAAGCTTCAAAAATTAATATGCACCTTTTAGTGAAACATTTAAGTATTCATATCTTCATTAAAAAATATAAGCAATTAAAAAATGCATAAAAAAATAATAAATCAATGTCATTTAAGTATTCACCTCTTCAATTTAAAAATATGCGCATTTAAAAATGCATAAAAAAAAAAAAAAACAAAGGAAAATTAAAAAAAAAACAACAAAATCCTAAGGAATAAAAAAACAAAAAACTAAAACTTCAATAAAGCAATTAAAACAAAAAAAACCTTAAAACAAAAAAAAAAATATTATTATTTTAAGTTGTAAAAAGTGAAATATATATTTGCATACATAGGTAAGGTGGCATACGTGTAAAAATTGAATACCTAAAATCTTCGATATATAAATCTACAGAACTTTGACGTCAAACTTTTTCAATTTTTTTTGTCTCCCGTCATAAAATGAATACTAAAAATGAATCTGTATATGGAAAGCACAAAAATTTAGATAAAAAAATTAGTTTTGTGTGTAAGTTTGTATATTCGGATAATTGTATTTTCATATTTATTTAAAAGGATTATAAACAAAAATACTTAATATCCAAGCTCAAATAAATTATTTTAATTTGTAAAGTTTTCTTAGATTATTATGTATAATAACCAGACTTGTTCGATTGAATCAGAGTTATACGTAAGTTTGAATCGAAACAAGCTTGAAGATGGCAACCCAATGCTTCATTTCTCCAAAACTAGAATATTGGGTTGGCCCAGTGGGGCGTGCCTCCACCTAGCTCCACCCATGATGATAGCTAATAAAGGTAACACTCACATGAAAACAACATTTACTTAAAACACTTAAGAAAAGAAGATATGGATCCACATCAGATTACAGAAAAACATGTTAGCATAGCAATATCAATAGTTGTTCAACCCTAAGCTGTTTTGAGAACGTATTTAACCATCCTTAACACTAAAATTCCCACACCTATAAACTGACATGTGTTAGCATAGTTGTAATTTAAAGTCCACCTCAGTATATATCAAGTTAACTTGTACAAAAAAAATTGAAACCAAATCAACTAATGCATGAGCCAAAACCATGATCCCGTCATTATTTTTTTTATTTAATATAAGAAATCATTATGTACTTTTTGTAGAGGAGAATATTCAACATAGATGAGTCAAATATTTTGATAAACATTTCAATAAAGCTTATGTAAATAAGATCAATTTTAGTGATTTTAATATCGAAAATAATAATTTTTTTTTTTATATTCACGGTCACATTAGTACAACAAAAGTTGACAAGGCAAAGGAAAATAAAGTATAGAAAAGCAATAAGATTTGATAGTATTCCAATAGAAATGTTAAAATGTTTAGGAGATCTGAGAATTTCTTGACTTACTAAGATTTTTAATATTATTTTAAAAATTAAAAAGATGTCTGATGAGTATAGAAAGAGCCTATAGGTTCCTATTTTTAAGGTTAAAGGGAATGCAAAAGCATATATAAATTATAGAGGAATTGAGTTATGAGTCATAGTAAAGTTATGGGAAAGAATAATTGAACATGGGTTACGACATGATACAAAAAGTTCTCAAAATCAGTCTGGATTCATGAAGAGCAACTGTAATATGGAACATATACATTTATTGAGAGGATTGATAGAAAAGTACAGAGAACTATATATGATTTTTGTTGATTTAGCAAAAAACATATGATAAGTTTCCAAGATAAATACTTTAGAGGGTTCTAGACAAAAGAAAGGTGTTGATATTGCTTATATTCAAGTCATTAGAGATATGTATACAAGAGTTGTTACTTGTGTTTGAACACAAGGAGGATTTACCAAGTGTTTTTCTATTTCAGTTGGATTACATCAAGGATCAGCTTTACGCCCATATCTTTTTTCTTTAGTTATGAATGTTCTTACTGGACATTTACAAAAAAATGTACATTGGTGTATACTTCTCGCTAATGATATCCTTGTAGATAAGACTAGAGAAAGTTTAGGAAAAACTTGATTTATTGAGGCCAACCTTCAAATCTAAATGATTTTGTCTTAATAAATCTAAAATTGAATATATGGAATGTAATTTTAGCGAAAAATATAATGGTGGGGATGTAATAATTGGTGATCAAGTAATTAAAAAGAGTGAATGTTTCAGATATCCCAGGTCTATTGTTCAAAGTGATGGTGATATTGATGGGGATGTCATTAGTAGAATAAGTTGGATGGTTGAAGTAGGGGAATGAATTAGGCTTATTGTGATAGATTAATGCCTCTTAGACCTAAAAAAAAAATATATACGATAGTGGTAAGACCTGTAATGTTTGATGGTGTAGAATGTTGGCCTGTAAAGAAATTAATAAAATTATGTTAAGTGTTGCTGAGATGAGAATGCTCAAATGGATGAGTGGCTTTACACTTTAGAGATGAAACGTGGAACAAATATATTCGTGGAAGGGTTGGAGTAGCTCCAGCGATAAACAATATTATAGTCGCCATAGAGGGTTTGGACACATTAAATGTTGATCATCTAATGACCATGTTAGGAGAGTAAATATTTTAGTTTTTACTTTTGTTAAGAAAGATAGAGGTGGACCTAAAAAGACCTGGGCATGTATAAAAAATTATCTTAATTTATTAGAATTAAATGAAAATATGACACTCAATAGGACACATTGGAAAATAAGGATTCATGTAGTTGACCCCACTTCGGGGTCGTTTGGGGCAGCTTATAGGCTCGGGCAGCGTTTTGAAAACATCTCTGCGTCATTTGATTCGTGCGTTCAGGAAGTATATTGAGAAACGACTTTTTCTATTACTTAATAGACGACGTCTTGAACACGAGTCTCAACGGTTATTCCTCTCGTGCCCTTCAAAGCTATCTGTCTCCTCCCGCGCTCAATCTCTCTGGCCTACCTGAGTTCCGCCTTTCCAGGTTTCGCCTGAAGCCATCGCCTAACTTCCCCTTCATCCTCCTTTGGAGTCTGAAACCCTTACGCACAGCCGCAACTGGAGCTAGCTAGGAAGGCAATACATCTAGAGCGATTGACAATGAAATCCATCACAGGAGGATTTTAATCTGATTTAGGAATGCTTCCGAGAGTGCTTCAAAGATCGTCATGCTTCTCTTGCTTTGACGTCGGAGCAGCTTGTATCACCCACTCGTCTACGAGAAACTGTTGTTTGTGTGCTTCACCGGTTTGGAGAAAGCGGATAGATCTACATGATGATGGGGATAAGGTGAATCTGAGCCTTCCCACTTCCATCGTCTTGTTTTTTTTTTGCTCACTTTTTTAGTACCATTTAATTTAAATCCATCAAAATTATAAAAATGGCTTGTTCGTTTTTAAGGATCTATAAAATTCTATATTATTTTTTCCAAAAATCATAGAAATAATTATGTTTGGCTTCATTTTGTGATGATCATTACTAAAGGTTGGGCATTGGTATGTGTCTTTGTATAAAGTGTTAGGTGTTCGATTGATTGTTTCTTTGATACACTTTTGTAACTATTTCTTATCGTATACACACCAATATTATGTATGCACATGGTCAGAATGGTCATTTATCCAAAAACATATGCAAGTCCGTAGTTTTTCAAACACAAACTAAACAGTCAGTCAGCTTATCTGAATCAGTTGTTGATTAACAGTTTATCAGGATAAACTACTTATCTAGACAAGTTGCAGCTGCCCCAAACAGATCCTTAATGGATGAAGGCTTGTTGTTGTTGCAGTAAAACAAACCATTATGTACTCTTAAATTCAATTTACAAAATATAAGGACATATTGATGATTTAAGCAAATGAAATATTTCAATACAAACCCATTACTATTGAGTGGGTTTAAAGTTTACTCCATTCATATATTATGAAAGTGATGATTCGTTTTTATATTAAAAAACATTTCATTATAATGACTTTCAAGACTTTAAACTACATTTTCCCTCATGAAATTGGACCACGTCAATAAATTGATATCTTATAGTTGGAGGTCAGAAGACTAGGAGATAAAGGATATTTACATCAGTTGACTGTACAACCAATTTTAATAGACAAAATAAAAGTAGCCCAAAAATTTGAAATGAATATCAAAAGTTCATTGAACAAATTCAGTCAAAAAAGAGGTAAGATGTAATCGTATATGAAGATGGTGTTATCAAAAATAAGCTACAAATTTGGTAACTATAGATCCTGATTTGAGACGGGAGATTTTACATGAGCTCATCATTTAGAGTAAACAATTCATCCAAGCAACATAAAAATAACTAAGGTTGTTTAAGGCAGCAGCAGCTTATTGGCAATTTCTTGATAAGTAGCTAATCCAGAAAAATTGTTGATCATTAGTTGATCCGGATATGTTGGTTGGTTGTTTGGTTTGTGTTATTGAAAAATAGCTGATTTGCAGCTGATCGTGGATAAATGATCATTCTGCATCTGTGCGGCAATGTTGTTTGTCACAGAACTATCATAGCAATATATTTAATACTTGAGAAGTAGAAAATCACTTCATAACAGTAAAAAAATAAGATATACACCACACATAACAGTGAGTATCAAATGTACACTTAAAAAAACAAAAAGCATTAAAATTACATTTCAAAAAATGAAAATATTCATTTTAAAATCCAGACAACATATGTCGTGAAGTACGTCGTCCTCCAGGGATGCCATCGAACCCATATAACTATCGGCAGTAGAATCTTTTGATTGTCTGCCTACCGGAAGAAGACACACTTCTCTAGACCGTACGCCTACCACGGGCACCTGTACAACTTTCTCCCGTAGTAATGCTCCTGACATGACGTCAGTAAGGAAGGTTGTAGTCCGCAGTGACAAAGCACTCGTCTAGAGGTCTCTAAAATCCTTAAACTCATCTTTTCTGAATGATTAAAAAGACAATTTATTAGTCATAACAGAAGTTGAATTCGCTAAAAAAAGAAATTAATTACAATTTATTGCAGGTGTGGGGTTTCAGAGAACTGAGCATACAACAAATGAATCTATTACTATAAGAAGACAGTAAGTTTTATAAAAAAGAGTTCTCGGTTGTCTTTAACGAACGTAAAATCAACCTCCTGTGTGTCACATATGTGTATCACCAAAAAAGATCATCCTAATGAACCTCATAAATGCGCCGAAAATAAGAGAGGAACTTGGTTGCCCTTATTACGATTTCACATGTAACATTAACCAACAGCGACCACCAGGTCATATAGAAGAACCCACAAAGTCAAAAGTCTCATCATGTACCACACAAACCCACAAAAAAAACATATAAAACTCAAATGGAAAAGATAGAAAGTCAATCACGTTAAAATTGCAAAACCAAAAATATCCACAATACAGTTGATTTAAAATAAACATTGAGTTTTTAAAATAAAGAAGAGATTTCCAGTCAACATCAAACAATGTCGTCCGTTATCTGCTCTCAGTTCAGTCATTTCTATGAAACCTTCGCCATCTTGAGTGTAAACTTCTTGTGATTTCATTTCTGGTTGTGGTATGGATTGTTCTAAGTGAAATTCATATGCTTCTGGTGAGACCTGCATGTGATCTCTTCAGCCAGGATGAGTCTACATTCGATCTAGAATGATGCCGTCAAATGTAGTTGTGGAGCATCATCGTGGCCACTACAATCTATACTTGTTTTGAAAATGAGTAAGTTGGCATATCACGTAGTATCACTCATTTCTTCTTCCACACTCTAAACGTTCTTTCAATTATGCAGCATAAGGAAGAGTGTTTTTTGTTAAACATTTCCTTCATACCACATGCAACACCGCTGGATCTTTCAAAGTCGGGAATGTGATACTTCGTATCAGAATATGGCTTCAAATATCCCCTCTTTATAGGATATCAATCATCGACCAAGTATACCTGGCCAAATACCGTAATTAGTAATAAACTAAAAATTCCAAACGTGGTTGCTATATTTACAAAACAGAAGAGGGATGTGAAAAGTCGTGTCTTCGGTTTCTTGTCATAAAAGCAAAAATACGACAATTGTGTGTTGTCTTCCCAACCAGCCATCACAAAAGTAAAACACATGTTGCAGTCACAGACGACCATCACATTTTGTGTAGAGAATCCACACCATCTAATGTATGTGACCTTCTCAGTATTGGATACTCGTGCATCCACGTGCGTTTTGTTAATTTCTCCAATACGATTCTGTCATATTAGTTGTAATTGTGATTGTAATGTAACTCATGTTGACATGAATGTCATGTGCTAAAAAAAATTGCCTTAAAGAATGACATATTTCGCCAGTCATTTGCAATATTTGCAAGTCGTCTCGAAAGTTGGATCCTCCAGCTTAATTATCAGTGCTGACAAACTGACGAGAGCTTTCAATCCTATTGAGAAATACCTGATGATTATCTTCGATGAATACTGGAATCGCTCCTCTCATTGATTCATTCTATGATAAAATGTAGAGGGTTATTACTAACACATGTCTTGTTGTCATTTTTGAGGAGTCGTGCAATCCATGATGGTTGTGTAGTTCATTGAGCAGGTCGAAAAATATGGCTTGTGTCATACAAAACATATTACTGAACCGTGTGAGGTGTCCTTGTAGCAGCTCACCGACCCATTTATCACTAATATAACACAATGTCATACAGGGAGTTTGATCGACGTAGGAGTTGTAGTACTCGTACAACAAAATCATAATCACCGTAAATTTCTTCTAAAGCTCAGTCGCTATGGATCCATCCTACACAAGTATTATGCTCAAGCAATAAGTGTGAATCAACAACGTTGAAAAGAATATATAAGAATTGAAAACGGACTATAATGAGCAGAAATAATTACATAACATATTAATTGTTCGTATTAGAAATCAAATGAACATCCATTTAACAAATGTGAAAAAAAAACCAAAGCAAATACAATGTATCTCCAGAAAATTATTTGTCCATAAAAAAAACATAAATAGTCGACTCGAAGTTATGGGAGCATCTTCATGAATATTTGTCTGTGGGTCGGGTCTTCCAACAACTTCCTGGAGTTAAGATAGAATGGCTTATCCGACTTTAGGAATATGTATCCAAAACTCGAAGAAAGTCGTCTATGTAGGTATCCTGTGAAGCACAAGCCTGAATTTTGCATGATTCTACCAGTTCTTTTATTGTGTTTCTGACAAAAGCAACACCTTTTTTTCCTTTTCTCCAACCTAGGCAGCTTTGATCGCATGCGAACTTCAACTCCTGGTTTTGGTTGGGGAATTCACCTGACTCACATACCTGCTCGGTCCTTACGTCCTCTGGTATGTCAGCAAACTCATGCTCACTTGGGGCGAACACATGAGTGCTTGTTGCAACAACCCCACTGAACATATTGTCCAACTTATCCTCCAGGATTGGATCAATGCCACTGAATTTGAATTTCCTGACGGCTGGCACTGTCTGCAACATACGACTTTAGTAGGTAAAGCAACTTAATAGGATGTAGAATGAAAGAAGTAATCATTGGATAGGTTATTACCTCTAATTTCTCAATCCACCAGTCCTTTGAAGCGTCTAGTCTGCTTCATTGGATTCCAACCCAAATCTGTGGATCCCCTTTTTAATTTCCACCATAATTTTCAATCTCTCTTTAGTTGATCCCACTTGTTCTTAAATTTCAACCTATCGCAATCCCTTCTTGTCATTTCCTTGAACTTCATTATAAGATTTTGTCACCCTTCTTTGTTAAAATAGGTAGTGGGTCTATTTCCCAGCTCAACCTCCCTAAGACAGAAGTCGCAAAATATAATAAAGACCCCCTATCCCACATGGCCGATGATCGGAATTCTCTGGTCTTACTCATTGCGGTACTAACAAATAAAAGGTAAAACATAAAAAAAAATCTTTCTTTCAAGTCTAAAAATATACAAACCAATGTAAGGTATAAGACGGAAGGGGAGAGCTTTCAACACACATTATAGCAAAGAGATCATAAAGTCACAGTAAAAAAAATGAAAGAAAGGAAGAAAAAAGTAGATCTCTAAAGAAAAACAATGGCTATTTAATTAATGAAACAAAAATTACAATATGTATATTTTTTAGCTAGTATCATAGTACAGTCATTAAGTGTACTATCCATCCATTAAAAAAATGACTTCAACAAAAAAAGTTAAAATAGAAATAAAAGGCAACATGAAGCAGAAGATGAAACAACAAGAAGAGTGTGGAAACAGATCAAGAACCAATTCAAGAAGAAGCTTTTTAACTGACAAATTACTAGCTCCAATAACAAACACTAATGAAATACATAAAAGCAATTTAACCATCCGAAGAACAAGAAGAGGACCACCAAAAAATGACTAACTACACTAGGGAGAACAAAGGAACAAAAAGAGACAAATCCACAATTAGGAGAACCGCTGAGGCTAAGCAAGTTTTCACTTTGAGCCAAACTATTACTGTAATTGAAAAATTAAGAAGCATTTAGATACATCTAAACCCAATTTTTATATAAAAACATATCTAAGACCAAAATTTTGCATTTTAAAGATCATTCATATCAAATCATAAGTACCAATTTTTTTAACTCCTATATAATGAAATACACTTTTTTAAACTTTTCATATATTTAACGAAGGAGGCATAGAAGCTAAGGTGTGAGATATGCAAATACATAAGAATTAAGTGGTATGCATGTAAATCTCCCCAAAAATTAAAAACAAGTTGTGAAGTAGCTAATATTTGATAAAACCTAGAGGGAATCCAGGGAGCATAACTTTCCAATTTTGAATGTTTCACTCATTGTTGACAATAGAAGCAAATTGCTCAAAGCATGCTTCTCATCTAACATACCACATCAACAACATGACGCACGAGCAGAAATCCACTTTTGAGAGCAAGGAACAAAAAGCAATGGTTCACTTGCGACATGAGCAGAACAGTAATAATCCTTCCAGAGTAAGGCTTCTATGATATTGGATACTTCAACATAATATCTTCAAATTCATAACAAAGTTCCCACATTCATCACCAACTATAGTATGATTTGTAGAATCAGCAACTTGATCAGTTCATAAGTTGGTAAATATATAGAAAAAACAATGGAATCACTCAAAATTTATTTATTGTTTCCATCCAAGATGAAACAACAAACAGAAATTATGGCTAATGTCTTGTCATAGAAAATATCTTTTAATAAGTTCACTAACACGTGATGGCAATCTCCTTGCTAGAAAATGTATTGGCTTGATCATGCATTCATAATAGAGAATAATGTACATAGCAATTGTTTTAGAAGAAGAGAAAGAATAATTTTCTTTTCATGTTCCATTTTTAGGTACTTTTAAAGATATAAGAGAATAAGAGAACTCAGTATATATCCATACATCTTGCATAACCAAATAAAGATATTTAAAACATTAGATGAAATCGCCAAGCCAATCAGAAAATTGTCATATCTTGCATATTTGTAGGTAACGCTACTTTGTAAGCGACTGAACTGATCTTTTCTATAATTTCAAAATCAATATACCTAAGGACTCAGCTTGCTTCCATGACCAAATCTACTTGTAGCTTTCATTGATCTGACTTTCAAAAATATGAAATCTTCAACTTCAAATTCAATTGCTTTGTGTTTCGGGTGGTAATATTTTTGTTGTAGATCCTAAACAGCTTTCAATCTGTCACTAACTAATATGATTTTCTCAATAGCTTCGTCAACTAGCATGGGACTTAGCATTTGGCGTTCATTCACTTCAACCAAACTGAGTGGAGTTTTGCACTTTCTGTCATACAGAGCTTCATAAAGAGTCATTTTGATGTTGAATTGATAGTTGTTGTAAGCAAACTCAAACATTGCCATGCAATCTTCTTAACTGTCTCTAAAGTCGAGAACACAAAACCTTAACAGATTTTCCAACACCTGAATTGTCCTTTCTGATTATCCATCAGTTTGTGGATGAAATGCAGTGCTGAAATATAATTGTATAACCAAACCTTATTGAATATCTTTCCACAACCTAGACATGAATCTTCCGTCTCTATCAGAAACAATTACCTTTGGAATACCATGCAATCTAATATTTTTTTGACATAATATCTGGCCAACTTTTCCACTGAATCTATTGGTCTGATAAGCAATAGATGGGTTGACTTTGTTAAGATGTCAATAATGACCCAAAAACTGTTGTGATCCTGTTTGGATCGAGGAAATCTCATAACAAAATTCATAATAATTTCTTATCATTTTCATTCAGCTATCGGCAATGATTGTAGCAATATGTTGGGTCTGTGATGCTCAGTCTTTACAATCTAACATGCTTAACATTGAGATACATATTCAACAACTTTTAGGCCACCGGAATATCAACTTCAAATCCTTGTGCATTTTGTGTTGCCTGAATAAACTGTATAGCATGAATGATGAGCTTCATGTAGAATTTCTTGTCTCAAATAAGAATTAGCAGGTACTCATAGCTGCAACTTATTTCAAATAATGTCATCTTCATCAACAGTCATATCAATCCCCTTTTCTGATTGACATTGTTTTAGGGGTTTCGGATATTTGTTGCTAACTTTCTGAGTTGTCTTAATTCAATCCATCAAAGTAGTTTGCAATGTCAATTGATGTAAATAACTCATATCACCTGATCTTCTAATTTTCCACTGTAAAACATCAATTTCTTTAAGCAACTCTAGCCTCTGAGTAAGAATCCAGCTTTCACTAGCTGTGAATTTACAGCTCCATGCATCAACAACAAAATTTACTCGGCCCAGACAATACTGTTAATCCAGATCGTAATCTTTTTATCAACTCTAACCATCTTCGCTGACTCAATTTCAACTCTTTTTTATGTGAAAATGCACTTCAGGCTTTAATGATTTGTAATGACTTAGCATTTCAAACCATACAAATAATGTCGCCAAATCTTGAGAACAAATATCATAGCTGCTAACTTCATATCAAGTGTCGGATAGTTCCTTTCATGTGACTTTAATTGTCTGGATGCATAAGCTACCATATTTTTATTCTGCATTAAAATGCAACCGAAACCATTTAATGAAGCATCACTATAAATCTAGAATCCTTTTATGCCTAAAGGAAGAGCTAGCCCTGGTGCAGTAGTCAAATATTTTTTCAACTCCTGAAAATAGTGCTTACATTCTGCAGTCTACCCAAAATGAACATCTTTTCTCATCAGCTTGAATAAAGATAGAATTTTTTGTGAAAAACCTTTGACAAACCTCCTGTAATATTTTATCAAACAAAAAAAATTAAGTACCTCTGTGACATTCTTTGGAGTAGGTCATTCCACAATTGCTTCGACCTTCTAAGAATCTACTGAAACTCACTGAACACTGATAATGTTTCTCAAACATATAATTCTTCGCAGATAAAATTCATATTTAAAAAATTTTGCATATATTCGGTTCTATCTTGGCAGCTCTAAAAACATATTCAAATGTTTGGCATGACTTCATCACTTTTTGAATAAATTAGAATATCTTCAATAAAACAAACTAATCCATGTATGGCTAAAAAATTTGATTGGATCAATGAAAATTGTAGAAACATTAGTCAAAATGCATAATTAAGAATTCATAATGACCATGTCTGGTCCCAAAAGCTGTCTTAGTTATATATGTCTCATTGACTCTAACCTGATGATATCCTGATCACAAATCAATTCAAAAAAATAAAGTTGGCAATCTCTAATCGATCAAATAAATCATCAATCTTGAGCAAAGGATATTTTTTCTTGATTATCACCTTGTTAAATTCTTTGTAATCAATACATAACCGCATGGATCCATCCTTCTTCTGGAGCACTCCACAGAGAATTACTTGTCTTGATAAAACCCTTATTTATTAGTTCTTACAACTGACATTTCAATTCTTGTAATTCCTTCGAAGCCATCCAGTAAGAAGATTTAAATATGACAAACATTCCCCGTTGCACATCAATACCGAATTCAATTTCTTGTTCTGGAGGTAGCTCTGACAATACTTCAAAAAATACATCATAAAATTCTGAAATTAAAAGATGTTTTTTAATTCCATCACATATTTATTCAACTCTGCTAATTTTGCCAAAAATACCAGTTTACCAACTCGCAAATATATCCCAACTTACACTGAGATCAGAGAAGATTGTGCATTTTGATCATATAATAAATAAAATGATTTTTCACCAAGTAATTTTAGTTTTACCAGTTTTTTCTAGTCTTCAAATATAGTAAAATGATTTACCAACCAATTTATCCCCAAAATGAAATCAAATGTCTGAATTAGTAAGATAATCAACTATGATGGCATCTTATCATAAACATGAACATGCATTACACATTTTTATTGGCATAAAACCCACTTCCCGAGGGCGCAGTACTATAAAGTGCAGGAGATAAATACATAATATCAACATGTAAACTGACAATAAACTCATCAGGGATAAAAAAATGTGGTGCACATAAATCGAATAGAATAGTGTCAGGCTGATCTTGAATTAGGAGCGTACTTGTAACCACATTTTCAGATTCTTTGGCTTCTTGATGCGTATAGCAAAAACTCGGGCTTTTACTAGTTGTTTTGTTCTGCATTCTGAAGTTTCACCCTTTGTTTGCACTGAAGGCTTTCCCAAAAACTGAGTTAAGCTGACTGACCTCCAAAAATTTTTTGAACCGTCTTTGTCCTTGGATTGCCTGGTCTACTGCCTTTCTTCTTTTCCAGCAGGTAATTCATTTGAATGTGTTTTGGTTGTCCACATTTGTAACATTTTTCTGAACTGGTCAAACACTGCCCAAAGTGTTTGTTTCCACACTTGTCACAAACTAGTTTTTCTATCTGAGGATGCTTCAACTTACCTTCTTTCTTTGGAAGTGCTCTCTTTTGTCAATATCCTTGCTCTTGCTTGTCTGAGGTTGTCACTGCTGACTGGAAAAGTTCAGCTAATTTTTAATTCTTCTTGCCCTTTCAACAAAAACGAATAAATCATTGATTTCAAATGAAGTTAATATCAATCTCAACTAATTTATGAGACCGCGCAGAAATTTGTGACACTTTTTCTCTTGGGTGTTAACATAGTGAGGTGCATATCTGGAAAGAAGTGAATTCTATCTCATATTTCGTAATTGTCCAGAACCCTTGAGTTAGATTGAATTTATCTTGCAGTGCTAATCTGGTTAAGGTCGGAATAAACCAATCTTTGAAGACTAACAAATTCTTCCCACTGAATCTGTAGATGAGGTGTCAACTGAAATTTCTCTCAATGTTGTGCTTGCCACCACGCCTTCTAACATAAATTTAGCTAGTAACACTTTTCTATTTTTCGGACAAATCATACCGTCTACAACTTTTCCAATCTTAAGGAGGTAATCTTCAGCAACGACCTGACACCCTTGAATGCAGGTAGCTTTATGGACTAAAATGTCTTTAAGTTTCGCCCCAGTTTCAGAACTGGGATCTGTACTGGTGGAGGATCTTTCAATAGCAGTTATTTTATCAATCACTTGTGATATCAGTTGTAAAATGCTATGTAACTCAGTTGTTTTGGAATCTGCATTTTTCTTATTTTGATTTTCATTTCTGCCCAAAATAGTTTCAGATCTAAACTTCTGCTCTACACAACGCCCAAAAGATTGGCATTCAATATTTTTTGTTTCTTCTCCAGACATGTTTATCTATATTGGCACAAGATATTATTCACATGCAATTTATCATATAATAATTTTATCGTGCACATGTCATCTTAAGTCATAAGGGTTACAAACACCAGATTCACAACTTATAACTCTATATAAATTAATTCATATTTTACCTCATTCTTACTTTGTCTGAATCCAGCACACTTTCATCATTCTTTTCATCCAATAATCATGCTCTCATACTGCTTTTTGTCACACCCCAACTGTCCCCGATTTTTAGTGGTCAGCTGAGATAAAACAAAGGCTAACAATATGGTCAGACTAACTCTTATAAGCACTTGTCCTGACTTTTATAATCAAAACCTAGTAGGTGATGAATTAATCTAACCGGATCACCACACATACACGATGCATTGCATGTCAAAATTTATTCATATATATGGAAGCATGGAAATCATATCATCAAAATATAGATATACAGAGCAACTAAATCCAATAAATAAATATATACATAAAAAATATGTACAAAGCTCCCAAAATAATCGTGAAAAAGCTATACAAAGACACACATAACTACTCGTCTAAGTGTTCGTTGCCTCTACCTGGAAGGCAACAATGAAGAATGAGCGACAACAAGATCAAAGAAATAATCAGGGCTAACATAAGACTTTATACATGAAAAAAATATGTGCATCCTCGAATAAAACTATATATACCTACATACAATTATAACATGCTGACATAATAAAAAACATGAAAAGAGAGCAGGTACATGTAGTATAAAAAATTTAACGGTAGTGCAACATGCAAACCGTAAGCATAAAATCATAAGTATATAAATGCATGTTTATTTATTTCATAAAGATCATATCATAATAGTGTCACTTATTTAATATATAGGGTTTAATTAGTTCTATGTTTTTTCATCATGGGTCGTACCTCTGCCTCAAAAGCCATATAAACTATCGATAAAGATTGGATTTCTCCCAACATAATAGTTATCAACAGCCCCTCCTGATACCCACGATTCCCTAACATTCTATAACTGTCTAATTCTAATGCTTCTAAGAGTTTTGTCCTCGTATAAATATCAAGAGTCGGGAATACTACATCCTTGCATAATGTACTTGCAAGCAATCATGTAATAATCAATCCTTTTAACATTCATTATCAAATTTAAATCATCACTCCAGCATCAAACATTTATCAAGCATTACATGTATCATAGGCATAGGCATGAGACATAACAAATAAATACCTGCAAAAATTTCATATCATATGCATATTCATATGCAGTATAGTCTAATCAAGTCATTACATATAGTAAGAAAAGTAAATGTGCATTCATACATTTCATTACAAGTATCCATTTACAAAATGTTGTAAGTTATAAATGCATCTGTGTCAAAATAGAAACCAACCTATAGAAAATTATTTTTCTTAAATTAGCACATGATTATTTCATCTGACTCGATGGAACAACCATATGATGAGTGTCCACAAACTCGTCTCAAGCACACCACCTCGTATAGACAATCTGAAGCTCATAGACAAAGTTGGATTTCATAAAATGTGCTCACAGCATGAATTAACCCAAAAAAAGACTTTACTTGCCAAAACATACTTCAAATGAGCTTTTCAGCATCAATCGCCCATTTAAAACCAGCTAATCTTCTTCTTATCAGCTCCAACTTAACTTACCCTTCGCCAAACTCACATTAAAACCCTTTTGAAAGCTTGCAAAACAATTACGACACTTCCGACATAAAATCGGCGCCTCTGACGGCTACCCGAAACGAGAAAAATATGAAAAACAATTAAGTGCCTTAATAAAGGAGTTGCACTCAATAAATTTTTAATGTTTCCTTCATGTCAAGGCTGACCACACGTGCCAAAGTAAAAGATTAAATTGTAAAAATTAAAAAAGATAGTTACATTAAATAGAGTCTAAATTATGGAATCCTAATATAAGTCTTTGTTGAGTTCTTGTTGTTGGAACTATTCTTTGATATTTTTTAACTTTAGCCTTGGCTCTCACAGTTGGACTACTAACAAAATTTATTTGATCCACATGATGTGCAACATAACAAACCACAGAAGTTGTGACATTAAAAAACATCTCTAACAATAAAGAATGTCGCTAACTTGCTCATTGGCAAAGTTACATATCACAGGCAGATTTACCAAGAGACTACATAAACGCCAGTTTTAACACCTTGAGAATTTAGCCATTATTAACCTGATCACCATGCAATGGCTGATAGTCACCTACTTATCTAGGTAGTTTCAACAAGTCCAAATAGAAACCATACAATATAATGGCCACCGTCCTCCATTTGAACAGTTCAACACCTTATGTTAGATGACTTTATCGGCACATGCTCAAATGATTCCAGCCTCCATGTGCTCAAATGATTACATTATTGAATCAAGAAAATGGGTTATATTCTCAAGGCAGTGAACAGAAGCAAAACTCGGGAGTTTAAGAAACAACGCTGTGGCTAAGATAGCGAGACTGTGGTAATAAATAGTGGAAAAAATAAGGCAGCATAATAGAGTTGGAAATTTATCAACATAACAGTGGAGTATCAGAAACGACAAGCAAAGATGGCACCCAATTAAGGAACTATAGTGAGTTAACAGTAAACAGAGAGGCAATGAAATGAATTTGAAAACAAGTAAGAATCAATGCACGTTAATTGCATTTCAAATGATCACAAAATTTCACATGAATATCACCATAGCAAGTGATGATATTTCCATCCTAAAAATAGTAATGTAGCAAAAAGATCAATTATAGAAAAACAATTAGTTTAACAGCCATAAAAATTGCTTCCCATAAAACATTAAGTTAATGGATTTAAAGGGTCAAGCAACAGCGCATGATGCCCAAGTTCCTATAAATTACTCAAGTATAGAATTTCAAATGAATGAAAACATCAGACTCATATGGTCATGCAACTATAATTGCCAAAAGACATTAATCTTCCAAACTCACCAGGTAAATCTTTCTCAAGAACCTTCCACTCGTGTTGAATCCTCTTAGTCCAATCCTTTCCTGGCTGTAATTGTCAATAAGAACTAAAATGAATTAAACAGATAGCGGATAAAACACACTAATAAGGATTTCATACATACCTTTTTTACTGAAGGAGTTATCTTAAGGAGCTCAGGTCTGTTAAAGTAATGATCTGAATTATCTCTAACAGTATCAAATTGTTTAAATGCTTTGAACTTCAAATCAATCTCATCCTCAATAATTAAGTTTGACTTGACTGTCAGCATTTTAGATGCATCACTCTGCAGCCAAGGGACAGTGGCCTCCACTCCAGGCGGCAGGTCCAGTTCATCAAATTGAGCAGCCAAAGTAAGGTTATTATCACTCTCAGATACACCAAGGTCATAGTCATCTTCATCATCATAATCATCCTCATATTCAGTACAATCATATTCATCAGTAAAACTGAAATCCAGAGGATCTAAAACAAAACCCTTTTGCTTGTCTGAGGGAGCAACACTTTCAGATTTGAGCTTTGTATAAGAACTCTCATAAACAAAGGGGAAAACATCCTATGAAACATGAAAAAATCAGAAACGGTAAGTGCTGAAAAACTGTGTGTGTGTGTATAAGATTAATTTCCAAAATAATCCCAGGATTATTCAAGACAGTCGACGTACCATTGCTGGAGTTTTACTAACCTTCTCAAACTTTATAGGTTGTTTGCTTTTGTTTTCTAAAAGATTTTCACCAAATATCACCACTCCATCTTGATCATCATCTTCATCTATTTCAATTATATCACGAGGAACAACCTGAATGTAGTAGTGAATCAATTCAGCAAAATAATTCAGCAAATCAGAATAATTACAGTCATCGTCAACCTTATCCAAGCTGATTTAGATCAGCCTTACATATAAACAATAGAAAAATACTTACAAAAATTGATGCTAGACAGTTCAGGGTCTACATATTAAAATGAAACAAGAAAAATGCAATGAATGTGTATCACAAAGAGGAAATTAGGATTCACAAATCAAAAACCTCTAAAAGTAAGAAAACTTAATGGGCACAAGCCAGGAAACATGACAACTGGAATAAAATAATAACAACATAATCAAATAAATTCAAAAAAAATAAAAAAGAATTCAGAACCAAGAATAATCAATGAGCAATAAAAAATTTAAAAAAAAATTAGAAGCTTAATTGCATCAAATTAAAACAAGATCAAGAACTCTAAAAAACCAATAGCAAATTATTTCAAAGAATTAGATATTGAAAAAAAAAACATTCTTTAGAAAAAAGAAAATCCATGCGTCAAATCAGTACAATGAAATGACTTCCACCTAATGAGATGGTCACAATTATACCACACTCAAAAAAATAACATATCCAAATTGTACACACAAGATTGAAAAATAAAATATAAAAGAAATGAATAAAAAGTGAATCCCTGCATGAAGCCATAGGGTTGCTCGATTACAACACAGATAAGCAAACAAAATCCAATTCTGAGATTGTTTTAGGTAGAATCGCAAAATCGCCAACTGAAACAAAAATGATACAAAATCCCTGCGAGCCAACTGTAAAGACACAGCTGATGGGTTACTAATAGTCACAAAGAAGGAAGACAGTAGAAGAGGATAAATATGAAAGCGAAATCTCGTGTGTTGGTAAAACTGCAAAATAGGCAAGACTTATGTGTTGATAAGACCTGCAAAATATGCTGAATTGAAAACAGATATTGACATAGCCACACAAATGCCAAGGGGACATAACTATAGTCCGGCAACCCAAGCGTAGCAAGGTCCAACATAACAAGGTCCATCAACAGCCATCAACTAATTATGAAAGACAGATCTCCCCATCAAAACTATCGATCTTGAACAAATTCAACTCCCACAAGTTTAACATTTGGTGCTGATCAATCAAACCAGGATAATAATATTGTGCTTCATGCAAAGCATTTCATAAACCATAAAAAAAAAGGCTATCACATCAATGTACGAGATAAATCTAGAATCCACCATCAATTGTGAATACAATCAAATCATCCAAAATAGCATTAGTTATATAAAATTATTTGGCAGAGTGCTGAATGCAAATTCACAACAAAGAGATGGAAAGAGAGATGAATCCACGAATTTGACAGAAATTTCTTTAAATAAGCTCAAATCAGGCACATAAAAAATTAGATTAATGCCAAAGCCTTTAGAAATTTTAATTTATAAGCACTATGCATTGCAAGATATTAATATACATGCCTTCCTTGCATGTAATTTTATAAGTTCATGAAAGAAGCTTTTCAGGATTTAAAAGTATCATTACATTACTTTATCACTAAGTTGTTTCGTAATTAAAAGCCAATACCCTATCAATATCCTTTTGTGCATCAAGCTAATCATGTAAATCATAATAATGAGAAAGGGCACGTAATAAAATGCTAAGAGAATAATATGAATCCTAATTGATACTGCTATGACTCCTAATTTATTATTAAAAAATAATATTATAATAAAACTAATAGCAAACAAACCACACAATTACGATATGCTAATATGGGTCGAAAATATCTTTAAAAAAGACAAACTCACATTGCTTAAATATGATATTAGATAAATTATGCACCTTCAATATAGATCAAATGGATGGAGCATTCAATTTCAAATTTCTTTTAAGACATTCATTATCACTAATTTTTTAAAATATTGATGGCACTTGGCTTTTATCATTCTATGAAACTAAATCATGAATAAAAAATAAAATCAATATTAGTCTAATCATCCATCAATGCAATAATAACATCGGATAGAATTCATCAAAGCTTGTATTTTTACTTTTTAGATTGATCATGTAATTCATCCACAGCAAATAAACATGATTTGTTCAATTTTACATCCAGATATATAAGCTTTCTTAGAGTTTGGGTTTTTACTTAATCTCATGCTCAATTTTTTCTATCAAACTCCTATGCTAATTATTGTTCAAGTTTCAAGTTCATGAATATATATTAATATAGATGAAAATTCAAATTCAAAACCATTAGATATAGCTTTAAACTGTAATTGCAAATTGCATTATGCATCTAATATATCTTCAAAAAAATATCCACAAACTATATTTCTTTTATTAAAAACAAATTCAACCATATATGAATCTTGTGGCGCTGTGCATTTGGTAGGCTTTAGAGAAATGGTTTTTTTTTTAACATAAATCATGTGTGATAATCCTAATATGTAATATACTATAGCATTTAAAAATGTAAATAAAGCCTCAGATAATGTTTCAATGAATTGCATCTTAGTTTATCAATAACCTCATGCTTAGAATCTTTAATGAAACAAATACTTATAACTAAAGAGTCTAGAGACAAAACAAGTGTAACCACATGACGTGTAAAATTTGCATAATATGTAGACAAGCTAAAATTGTTTTGTTTGTGACTCTTAAATTAATCGTACAATTGATCTTTATATTCAAAAAATGGTAGATATTGCTCTTTTTGCGTATGTCACATACTGCTCATTGATTTTGCTTTGCTCGAAATATTTCAGTAAAATAATTACACATATCCCGCTAATTTTACTTAACAATTTTAACCTTAAGAACCAAATAATATTCAAAAGAATCTTTCAATTTATCAATCCACTCCAAAAAATTTATAAAATCAAGCACCACAATCAAAGGTAGAAATATAAGTTTGAACCTAAATAGTTATGATGTGATTGTTTAAAACCACAACTTAATCATGTTTAAATTGCATCAAATATTAATTTTTTATTGACTCAATTAATATTTCCTACATCAAGTTAGCATGATAATGCGAATATTAGCATTGATACCAATTTAATGAAGAACAGTATAGACTTTAAGTATTCTAACACAACAAAAATAAAGGAGTTAACATAGATAATGCAAAGAAATTTAGAATTCGTAAATCAAAGCCCACTAAATATGTAAAAAACATGTTTTCTTTCAATGCAAACTTGAGAACATGATATTTACAAGCAAATAATACAATGAATGAAAAAAAAAAAAACCTCAAGAAATCAAAAAGATATTATAACCGCAGAAGATTAGCAAACAATTGTATTTTTCTTCACCACAAGTAGGATTCCAATTGTATCCGATTTAAAAAAAATAGAACATTCCAACAAGCCAATAAAGAATTATTTAGAAAAAATCATAAAAAGCAAAATGCTCACAGAAAAATAAAAAATCCAAGTCACACATCGATACAAGGAAATAACATCACCCAAAAGTAGGCTATTATACTTGTGCTTTACTCTAAAGAATCACACATCCACTTTGACACATAATAATTAAAATGAAATCTTAAATTTACTAAATCAAAGTTAAGCAAATAAACGCCGTGCATAGTTTATTTATTAACCTTCCAACATAGACCATAAACTTGTTCCGTTGAAGCAGATAAGGCTAAATAAAAAATTAATTGGATGAGACCATCAAAACTAGCATAGTAGAATTGCCAAAAAGAAACAGAAATGGAAGAGATTACATGAAAGACAGAAGTAAAATTAGCATAGATAGGATGCAGATAGAGCCGCATATAGGACTTATAGTACAATAGGATAAATACGGGAGTGCAAGTTATGCATGTTGGTAAAACCGCACAATATGATGAATAGAAAACAGGTGTGTTAACAATATTCAAACAAATGTCACAAAATGGATCACACTTGCCGCAGAATGGACCAAAATTGCCACAGCTCACACTTCGAGCTGTCAGTGGCCCAAAAGTTGACAAGGACAAACTTAACAACCAATCAACAAATCCTAGAGCAAAGATCTCCATCAAATAGTCCATTGGTAATGCATGCTTGCAATTATTTAAAACTCGGCACGGAAAAAAAAATATCAGAAGACACGGCAAAAAAAATTAACACAACCTGTATCACAGAAAAAATAAGAGGTTTCCTTTGGCCAGACCAAATACTCTGAGGCAATCCAGATAGGTATTGACAAGAGAAAGCATTGAGCATTGGTCCTCATATTGACGAAAGGATGTTCAAAAATATAGATAGTCTGTGCGACAAAAAAAAAACTAGAAACATGTCTCACAACACCAGAACCAATATTGGGAACCATGAGTTGTCATCAAAACGTAACAAGTCAGTCTGAACTTCCAAAGGATCAGTAGTTGAAGTTATGGGATTTGCTGTGATTAGTAATAATGAGCTCATCATTGTTGGAAAAAAAAATTGTAAGATTACATATTAACTTTAAGAATGCTAATTGCTAACTTATTTCTCATTCACGCCATCATTCTTCTATCTCGGAGTCAGAGGGTACCAAAGTCTTTGTTCATCATTATCCAAAGTGGCATTGAATATAAAGGAACACATTAATTAACAAACAGTTTGGGTTGCAGGATACCGAAAGCTAATCAGGTAGAGTTATACTCAAAATCTGAATAGAACAAAATACTAAAGAAAATAAATAAATTTCAAAACTTTAATTTCTTATTTGAACAAATGGAAAGATTAAAAGAGAAACACATTTAATTCTATACAAAAAATCGCAAAACTTTTAAAAAGGTATTATTCCGAATTTCAAGATAGACCTAAAATAGGATCCTTGAATAAACAATATCTTCAATGCTATCCACCACATGCATATCAACTGGAGAGTGTCCATGTGTGCAGAAAACAGATTTCCTATAATTAAGATCACCCGGGTATATATTAAGAAATTCTTAGTTATTTGCATCAATTTGCACCAAGTCCTGCATAAAAAATTCTAGTATGAAATGTCCATGTAATACAATGGACTCCAAAAGTGTTGACATCATTTACGCTTCCTAAAAAAATTATCGGCAACAAGTAGTTTGAGTAAATCTAGCATACATTGCAGCAGCATCAAAAGGAACAAGGCATGCTCAGGCATTGCTGTACTTACTCCTATAAGATCCAAATGCAGCCATTGTGCGCTATTTGATTAAGCTAGAGCACATTATAAATAAAGTTCTATCACAAAACGCTTGATTAAGTTGTTTTTCCTATGACCTACAGAACTTTGCAAATAAATATACATAGAAATTTTATGCCAAATACTCAACATCTGCCAACCAGTTAAAAAACTGCTCCCTAAATAATAGATCCATGTCATACCGACACTAAATGGTTGAATTTATATAAGAGTATTCTAGCAAATACCTAGGATATACATGGAATTAGAAAAGTTAGACAAATTCTGATAAATCATACACTTCAGTACTATATTTCAAGAAAGACAACCTAAAGAATTTCAAGAAACCATTAAGATTTATAGAACTGGGAGCCAAACCAATTACCTCTTTTTTTTTCTTTTTTACCCAAGGCCAATGAACCGGGCTATTGTGCTTGTCAAAATTACCCCCTACCCATATAAAAATTCTACTTGATCAATAATTTAATGAATTTAAAGAAATAATTTAATATAAAAATTTAGTAAATATAATTTTTCATAATTTATATTAACTAACTATTTTAACCTAAAAAATCTATGAATTTTTGCCTTAATAATTGTGTTACATGCAATGATTTAAAAAAAATTGTGGAAAGCTCACTTGATTGCAACGAAAATCATAAATATTCACATTCAATACAAAATTATTCATATTAAAGGTTGCAACTAATCGAAGAGGTTTGTCTTCTTGGAAAGGAATAAACAACTATACAACAACAATCAGAGAATTATCCTGATCAAAAGGGATCAAGCAACCATGCAACAACAACCAAACAATAATTGAATGGGAAAGACAGATTAGTTTTTTAACATTTTTCTTGGAATCTTAAATGAAAATCATTTTGAGTGCTACTTTTGAAGGTAGAAGTTAGCAGGAGTAGTAAGCTTGCCCAATTTAGAAGATTAGGTGCCATAAATGCATGTAAAAAACAATGGGGATTGAAATAAAAATAAGTAGGCTTTTTATGGCATGTACGTAAATACCTCGAAAATCTCTTAAATATAATAACTTGCATGTTGGATCCAAATCAATCTACAGTAATGTCAAAAATCAAACCAATAAGACTTGCAAAGTTTTATATTGAAATGAACATAAAGTGGATCTAAGGAGATGAGGAAGATAAAAAAGAAGAATGAAATATTTAACAAAAGGAAGGTCTGAGATTATCATTAGCTCCATGCACTCCCAAATGATCTCTTGTATCCTCCAATCCTACCTTTTGGCCCATTACATATAAGGCTTTAGCACTACAAATGGTTAAATTTTGACTTCATGAAAAAATATATAAATAAATGATGGGATTCTTACATACACATGGGAACACATGTCAACAATTTTCTTGCCTTGATATCTGATGGCAGTCACAGACTAGTCAACCAGGGACGTTGCTTTTTCGGTGAAGTTGCTAATACTCCAGGTAAGCGTCTTGACTTTCTGATGAACTCATTGATATTGATGAGTAGCTCCTAACATCAAGGGAGTAAACTTTTGGTAGATTGATTACTAAAAAAAGAAAATTGGCCCCTTGATTAGGCAGTCAAGTCTTGAAATAAGTCATTGCATTGCACAAGTTCATCTTGAGAATGGGTGAGTTGACCTAGTAAGGTCCTATTTGACTATGATAGACTTGCCAAGTTTAACGTTATCCAATGTAAGTTGATTGTTTCTATCTCCCTTATCCTGCTAATCTACCTATGCTGGCTTGAGCATGGCTGAACGAAGCCCCCAAGATATTTGGATGTAAATTGAGTGTGCAAGATTTCCATCCAATCCACTCTAGCAAGTCAAAAATTTTCTGAGTTCCAACATCATTAGAACCTATATCCATGGGTTTGCTCTTCTTCATAGTACCTAGAGAATCAAATCCCTTATTTCCCAAACAGAGCTAAAATGGTGCCCAGCTCTTATAATCAAAACCTAAGCGAAATCACTGCTCTTTATCAAGGTTAATCCAAAGAGCTAGAAAATTGCTGTTAGGAAACTTTTCAAAATCAAAAGAAAAAGGTATTCAAATCAGTAAATGCCAACAAATTCAAACTCAACACATTACTATGGAAGCCAACACAGCTTAAATTTACAACCCACCAAATAAAATTATTCAATAATCCACAAAGCAAAAGATAGGGAAAAATAATGCCAGAAATTCTAACTTAACAAGGGTACCACAGAAACCAACACTGCTTCAACCTACAACCCACCAGATATAATTATTCAATAATCCTTAAGGCCCAAGATGGGCAAAAAATCATAAACATAAAAAAGTCAAAGCAACTGAAAAGAAGATTAATACGATAACCAAAAGCCCGAAACATGTTGATCCCGATCAAATATTAGTTTCCAATAAAGAGTGACCCTTCAATCCACCGCAAATCATTATGAGAACAAATCAATTAACAAATTGGAAGCACGGTGAGTCAAGAAGCATAGACCTGATTACGCTTCCGCTTCTGGCTCGTACTCAAGGAGGTCGACGCCGACGAAGATTGCAATTCCATCAAATCAGGATCAATGTATGAAGGGCTGCCGATGAAAAGGTGCAGACTGCAAAAGTATAATGTGAGAAATAAGCGGCGCAACTGCAAAGAAATGAAAACCCTACACGATCGCTCACTTGGAATCATGGGTTACGGTGTACTTGGACGTCTGAGGAGGATGCTCCATGGTTTCCACGGCCAAGCTTTCCGGTTAGTTCGAGAGCAGGGATGAACAAAACCCACCGTTACAGAGGGACAATTCTTCTAACCCTATTAAAAGCCATGACCATTTGCGGATGATATTTTCCAATTTCTCCGGAGTAGCCGAGTGATGGTTGGAGTGGCGATGCCAAAACAAAATGTCACGAAAACTGGTACCTTTTTTAAGCATACCAGTCAATACCCCCGCGTGAAAGAAACGATCAAAATGATTAGGGATTAGAACATATTTGTTGCACTTTAAAATTCACTTACAATAATGTTATGTTGAAATTTTAAAAAATAAATTCTAATTTAATTATTTGATAAATAATGAGTATTATATAAAATTAGATATTAAATAAAATAGATATTAAATAATTTAAAAGTAATTATATGATATAATTGTCTTTGTGGATGGTAAAATAACAATAAATTTTAAAATTAAGATCATGATGATAACATATTCTGTGAATTTCAATATTACTGTTTGGGGCAGCTGCAGTTTATTGAATAATTTGCTGATAAGATAATTAAAAATAATCATTTGACAAGCTATGTACGGTGGCTATCATAATTTTTTATTTTTTTTGAAAAACTCAGACCGCTGCCAGAAAACTGTATAGGCGCGGTGTGAAAATGTTGTTTTCAGCGTCTTAAAAATGCATAAGTTGTCAAAACGCAATTTACTCAAACAGACCAGGTGTGTTTTCACAACGTCACCGCACCAAATAAGTTGTCCCAACCCAATTTTTAAATTTAGCATTCAATAGAAAACTCACACCTATGTGGCAGTGTAAACGAGCTGAAATTGAGCGAACTCAAAAATATTCTTATTCATATTCGACTCGTTTAAATTTAAAAGTATTCAAATCAGCTCAACTTTGAGCTTTTATATTTTTATAATTATTTAATTTATTTTTGTTTAAGAAAAACACTTCATGTGTGGTTGCAGTAGAAAACTCATTATATAGAATTATTAATGGGGGTTCTCTTACTTTCAGTTGTTGTGGGGCTATTCAAAGCGGTTCCTGAGGCCTGTCTAGAAATTTTTTGGGAAAAAATCTCACTGCACTACCTACATACCACTAACACTATATATTTACATTTATAATTCCTAAATAAAAGAGAGATTCCACTAATGCTTTATTTTTGAGAAATTTACATACACACCGCCCAAACCTTATTTATTCACATATCTAACGCCTAAATTTAATTATTTTTTATAAATATAACACAAAATTAATTTTTAAAAATATGGAAATTTAGCATTTTAATACATATAGAACATAAATATAAAAAGTATATAAATAAAAATTATTATTTATTTATTTAATTATTTAATTATTTCGAGCTAAAACGAGCTGAACATAAACGAGCAAATTTTGTTCATGTTTGACTTGTTTATAAATCAAGCTAAAAAAATGGTTTGTATTCGAGTTGTTTACTTAACGAACAAATTGAACATGAGATATTTAGCAAACACGAGTTGTTCATGAACGAATGGCTTTTTTAACAGCCTTATACCCGTGGTCATTGCAAGAGCATTATGTGACTTTGACGAGAAGATATCTCTGAATGATACAAACTTATTTTTTGGCTTCTCTCCAAAATGAGAGTCAATTGAGGAATACGCAGGGTACTCAAACTTGACCAAGTAGAAGGGCATCAGATAATAGGAGTGTGACCATAAATATTGGTTTACATGAGCTTGAGAGGGGGGTCAATTTGGTTATAGTTACTTTTCGAAAAATAAAGTTTTTTAATGAAAAAAAAATCATTTAATAAAACTTACATTTTTAATGTGAGGAAAAATACTAATGATAATACATAGAATGAAATTGAAATTTTAAATGTAAATGACATAAGAAAATCCAATTTTGATGATAAGTTGTGCATGCATGGGATCAAGTGTTTTCTTCATTGTAAATGTGACATCAAGCATGTAGAAAGTACAAAAAACATATGAACATATAATATTTTTATCTTATCATAGGCGAGAAATGCTCATAAAAAGACTTTTACCGCAAAACCAACACTATTTATGCTCAAAAGCATTCTCTTTACCTATTTTCCTCACGAAAAGAGTTCATTATTCATGTATTCCACTAGAACAATGAGACAAATTTACTATAAATGATAATAGACATAAATTATACTATAAAAATTGGCTCTGATATGCACATGTAAAGCAATCATAAAGCTTAGCTTCATCATAACTCATTCATGAATCATCCTTGATTAAGTAATGTTTTTCATCTCTTTCTACCTTTCAAACTCTTCTTTAGAAAAAATTTATTGTAAGCTTTTATGATTGAATGAAACAAGAGTTATAGGGGTTTTTTAAGGATGGGAGAATAGGTTTTCAAACACGAACTCTTAAGAAGATATTTACATGAAACACCTAAGCTTTTTTAAATTTTTAATCCAAGTACTAATTTGGCTTAATAAATTTATTTTCTATTTTTTATATTAGTTAACCCATCCAAATCTTATATTTAATTGATTAATTTGAATTCAAATGGTTAGTGATCATTATTTTAATATTATTTATGTTAATCTTTTTATATATATACTACTGAGGTTTAAATAGGCTCGCAGACTCTGTGGTGTTCGACAAATTTTAAAGAGGCTTGTTAAAATTAAACTACCCCCCTTTACGATTCTTTGAAACTTTATGAACTGTGCAAAAAGTAATGGATATTGTTATGATTTTACATTAACCAGCAAAAATTTTAGATTTGGCTAACAACTTGAGTTTATTTTTTAAATTTTTTCATACAATTAATACATAAATTTCTTAAAATTAATTTAAATAGTAATGTATGATTGGTTAGCAAGTTGTATAACAATCTATTTAATGTTCTTTAAACCATATGTGAGAATCTAATTAAAAAGTATTTTTCTAAATTTTATTTTATAAATTATTTTCTTAGTAATAATATACATCTAACTTGTTTGTTCATAACATTCATGATATGTTAGGATATGTCTCTCTTTCACATGAAAGACACACTATTCTCTTTCACTAAGGAATAGATCTTCATATTTAATATTAAATTGGTGTGTTTATTACCTTAATCATTTAACTATAGGAAAATAATTAGTTCAATTGTTCTTTGGTATAATTTGTAATCATTGAAATTAGTCATAGATTCCACAAGACGACCATATCACTTATTGTGATGATTATAAATTGACATTAAAGGGTATTTTTTTAAAGTTAGAGATTAGCGTGGTGAACCATTCTACTAAATATACGCATGAATAAAGTTTATCGAGCATGATTATTTTAAACAAAAATTATGAGATCAAATCAAATTTATTCAAAATAGCTCATATTAATTTGAAAATTTTATCATTTCATTTTTTTCATAAGATAATAAATTTTATGAGAATAATATTGGTGTCGCTCGTCGTGTACCATCGGTCTTCTTTTCGTCGGTTGTTTGATATTATTGTTGTTGTTGAGGAGTCACCAGTTTATTTTCCATTATGTTGCCCTTTTCTTCGAATAATTCTCCTTTTCAGATCATATAGATGTGCTAAGAGATGAGAAATCGAAGGACTAGGGCAGGCAATAATGGGAACAAAAAAAATTATATGGGAAGCCATCATAAGGTAAATTTTCTTATTTATTGCTCCAAAACATAAAACCAAAGTGAGAGTACTTCGATATGCTTTAAAGACACAACTGCAAAATAAATGTTATAAAAACTAATTACTAGAGAATTCAAGTTAATGTACCTGTTATGAGGTTTTCATTCTCCTACAGAGATAAATTCCTATAGTTAATTACATCTTAAATAATCAATTCTAGTCAAGAAAACACTCGATTGAGATTAAAATTCGTTCTCACAAAGTTTAAGTATCATGGTTAAGAAAAGGAATGTTAAAGTCTTATCCTAAAGGTAGCATATTCCTAAAAATTTTGAGCTATCCTAGAGTTTTGTTTTGGCGTTGATGGTTTAGTTGAGGTTCATATGTTTGCTATGAGTTTTGAATGTCTGTCCCTACCAAACAAAGTTAACACATCCTAATAATATGCAAAGTAAATCTAGGGTGACATCTATCTTTTGTCTTCAGTAGCCTTGCGAAATAAAGTTAGTAGATATTGTGTTTTTGTTTGTTTGTTAATTTTTTAATTTTTGGACAACAATGTCAAGATGTCCACGGCTTCGTATTTCCGAATCGTTGGTCGTCAGGTACCCTGACCTACTTAGTCTAAGTGGCGATCAAACCTACTTTGATTGGAAAATTCTTGTCAACAACCACATATTGCATCATCCAATAAATCTTCGTAGATTTAGGCATTTGGGGTTCAAGTTGTGTTTAGTGATCTTTGTTCAATAAGGTTTCATTTAAATTTTAATGTATTTTTCAGATTTTAGGGGTTAAAAATTTAAGTTGCTTAAGACTTACTAATCGATTAACTTTTAAATTTTGTCATTGTATTTTATTGTGTTTGGGATGACCCGGTCAAGATCCCATGGTTCCTTCATTTCTAGGTCATTATGGTTTCTGGTTTGATTAGTCACAAGTGACTGGAATTTATTTTGTTAATATTCACGGGTTGCCTCCTCCAAAATACCTTCACAAACCAGGTTGCAATTTTTTTAGTTCAAGTTTATGTTTTAATGTCTTTTAGGGTGAATTTTATGTCATTTCATTTTGGTTTGTTAGTATTTTAGCCCAAATTATTTCCGAATGAGGCTAAGTGTGTGCTTTTATTCTCATATGAGAAGTCAAATCTTACTTAACCTTCAGTCACCCTAAGTTTAGGTTGATTTTCTATTAGTTTAAGTTGTGAAGCCTGATGGAAGATATCTTCATCTTAGATGTCAAAACTTATGATGTTGAGAGTCTCCATTGACATGGTCTAAGGTAGCATGATTGGGCCATTTGCTAATCCCCACATATAGCACCACCTCCATATGGTGTTAGAAATTACATCTTCAGTTGTGGAAAAGAAATCACCGCCCCTAAGATTGACTAGAGAGTTCTTTCAAAGATAGTGTTATATGATTATTCTAGCATCACAATAATGAAATGGATAATTTGACTCATTTTTTGATGGAATACTCCTAATGCAACATTGAGAGTGATTGTCCCCTCGACATTCATTGATTGAATATCAAAGTGGTATAGGGGGCGAAGACTAGGTTGTAATTTTTACTTAGTAACCCAAAACCAAAAAAAGTTAGTAAATTAAAATATTGACTAAAATTCTTTCATCGATCAAGATTCTCTTTACGTTAGGTCAAGGGGTCACCAATTATAGTGCTTATAATAAGTGAATCTTGGTGGAGGGTTTAAACCCTCTCAATAATAGATTCATCAAAGGCGATTGAGTGGCTGACATGAGATTTTTTTTTGGTTAAGACACTTCGTAGGATGTGAGAAGTACTTGCTGACTAGTAATAGTCCTCTCATGATCGATGCAATTTTGCCAACAGTCAGACGAATCTCTTTTTGTTACTTTTGGGCTTGATGTCCCTTGGTAGAGGGCATTATTTGTGTAAGGAATCTTGCTTTGAATTAATTTGCTTGAATAACATTACTAGATTACCCATTAGATATCCTCTTTGAGTTGAAAACATGCTTAGTATTATGAACAAGACTTTGATAAAAGTGATAATATTGTTTCAGATTCATTGCATTTTGCCTAAACATAGATGTTCACTTAAGAGTTTCCCTATCCTTAATCATCATTAAGTTACTGGCATGAGAACTGTAAAGCAATGTATACCCCTTCTTTAATCAAAACTCATATCTCTTCGATCATGGGGTCAAACCAAGATTTTCTCAGGGTTCTTTTTTTTATGAGATGCTTAAACAGTATCTATGAGGTTCTTCGTTAATTTTCCTAATTGTAGCTCAAGTTTCTTTTTATGTGTATTAATAACTATGTTAGCAGTACATTATGCCTCAACACGGTGGATGAGGTCATTTATGGTTGGAATTTATCTCAAAGCAATGTTGAGTAGAAAGGATCGGTACGTAGTCCTCCTAAGTAAACACCTCTTAGTAGTTTTAGATCTATTCCTAGGATTTGATGCGCTTTGATAAAAATCTTAAGGAATAATTTTTTCTGTGACTCCCTCCTTTCAAAAAATCTTGAAAAGTTGGGAAGAGACCTCAATAATTTTTTTTATTTAAGATGAATTTATCCACAAACACCTTAATGTGCTCATCAAATATATGAATGATTTCACTTGGGAGTGAACAAAACCAAGTGTGTGCTTGGTCTTTAAGAGTCATGAGAAAAAACATGATAAATGTACACATCAAAGGCTCTTTATATTTGCATGATGGTTCTGATGTGATCAACAGTTCATACTTATCTGATGTCCCATCACAAGCATCAATGCTTGGAAGCTTAAACCCTGTTGTGATATGGTATTGAAGGACAACTTCAGCAAACATAGAAGACTTTTGAGAACTACATCAAGTTAAGAAATGGATTTTATCCATCATAGAAAACTCTTCATGTACCAAATGCCATAATCATCAAGAATACATGAAGTCAAACAGCGTTCTTCACACAAGTTGGAGGTTTGTTGCTAGGCTTGACTATTGAGAATAGATGTGTAGAGCAAGCAATGTCTAGGAGTTAAGCTTTTAGAAAGGGAACTTCAGTGTGTTGGGGGCGGGGAGTGCCAACTGTGCACCTTTGGCTGATGAATTTTGAGGTAGTTATGCCACTCAAGTATGCACAACTGCCGGTTATCATGCTTCACGTAGAAGTAAGAGGATCTCATTTAGAGACTCTTCCAATCTTCGTACACCATCTTCAAGTGATGTTAAGGAGGTTACTTTACCATCATAATGATTTGTATCATTAGAAATTTAAGTAGAGACTTTCATTCCCACACTTTAAGATAACACATTAGAATTATGGGTGTTGAAGCGAGAAGCTCGTGTATTATGCTTATTAGTCATAAAAGAAGTATAGACATCTATTGACAAGACTTTGTTTCCTACAAGCAACGACAAATTATTATGTACTAGAAAAGTTATAGTTGTAAAGTAATTATTCAACGTTATAGTGTTGCACAAAGATCCAATACACATATAGAAATAAAAAAGTAACAGGAGAAAACACTGAGATTTTTTTAGTGGAAAAACCCGTAGAGGGAAAAAAACAACGGAGCCTCACCCAATCAAAGTACACCATTATAAATATTGATAGTTCAAAATTTCACCCTTTTGCTCCTGACTAGGAGAGCAAGGTTATTAGATGTAACACTTTTCGGTATATAATGTATAGGAAAACACATGAGTTGGGAATAATCATCAAAATTTAATTATAATGGTTGTAAGCAGTAGTCGACAATAGTCGGAATAAAGTGGCGATGCAGGCTGACATTTATGGAGATTAGAAGTTATTGATGGGTATTCAATACAATGTTATACGTTACAACCATAATTGGGATATGTCGTTAGCAATGCTAAGGGCGACAAGTAGGAGAGGTTAGCGGTGGTTGATGACGACGGACTAAGCCTGGTCGACGGTGGTTGACAAAGGCCTAAAGTTATCACCATGTCTTTAATATGGTGCTATACATTGCAGCCGTATTTGGGATACCACGTTAGCAAGTGGGGTTACCGATAATGGCCAACAGAGGCTACCGTTAGTGGTCGAAGGCGGCTAATACACAATGGTTGACGATATGGGTTTTCAATCTACAACATGCTTTGAAAATTCTTCTCTTCTCCTCCTCTCTCAAGTGAAGAGAGGAGGCCCATTTATAGGCTTTAGAGAAAGAGTATTTTAGTTCTTTGATGAATAACATTATCAACCTCCTGATTGGATGACCCATATTAGATCCCCTTGATCACATGAGATTTTTATAATGATTTGAGGGTCTTAATGACCTCAAAATTAAGTGAGCTCAGACTTGTTGCATTTCTCACATCGAGACACTTGATTTGACTATAAAAATATCAAATTTGAACTACATTTGACCATTCAATTAACAATCTAAAGCTTTCAAACACTTTCAAATGATTTGATTTTGATTGGACTCGAATTGAACCAATTTTGGTATATCTAAGTTCGTCTTATCCAGTCAATCTATCTGACTATAAATTTTGCTAAATCGGGTCCTAGATTATCCTGAATTTGAATCTAAAATATTCTTCACTAAAAAAAAATTACATCCAGATTTGTGTCGAATAATAAATTTAATCAATAATGCATCCATTATATTATTTTTTAAAATTAGCTTTAATTATATTTGAGTCACATGATTTTTCAGAAAGGCCATATCATTTTCATCCAAACACATCTTTTCAACATTAGCTTTTCAAAATTATGCCGGACAGCCCAAATGAAAACAACTGATTTGAATTATCCCATTGCATTAAAAAATAAAAATTCATAGATAATAACTATATTAAAATCCAGTACATTGGGAGAAATAATCCTCGTCCCTCCCAACGAATAATCATTTGACACGTGGACCCCCAAGAACATTCTGTTGTCGTGCCGCAAGTCACCCCACCCGTCACGGAAACGTCGTCGCAAAAGGAACCAATAAAAAAAATTAAAAGAATCCAATTGCTCACGAAAGCATAACAGCATGCAAATCCTTGCTGCTTCCGATTCCCACCGCGATGCGCCATACAAAAACCCTAAACCTAAAAATCCAGACCGCCCGACATCGATCCCACTCCTCCAATATTCCATTTACAGCCAATGGGATCCGCTCGCCGTCCTCGCCGCACGCAGCCGGCGGATCCAAATGGTCGGAGTTGTTGCCACGACGCCGCCGAGTGCGCCGCCGGAGCATGCGGGCTCTGCGTCTGCTGCCCGCTCGCGGTGCTCTGTTGTTGCGTGCGATTGCCAATCCGCGCATCTCGCGGGGTGAGGGAGGCCTCGTTCTGCGGAGGTCGCCGGAGTTTCTCGGGATTCTCCTCCTCTTTCTCCGACATTGAATTTGAGGCGAATCACGGGGAGAATGGGGGAATGCATCGGCGGTTGCCTGAAAAAGTTTCTAGGGTTTCGGTTCCTCTGTTCTCCTGGAGATCCTGCTTCCGCTTTGAATTGTTCTGATGTTGCCTTATAAACACACACAGACATATATATTATATCTATATTATTTTAATATTTGTTTATTATTTTAGGAGTGATATGCGAGACATTTTGCTGTGCCACTTTAGGTGAGGAATGATATTACGGGCTCTGCCATAAAGTTACGTGCGAAGTTCAATTAAATCACGTCACGTGATGGTGATAAAAAAAAAATTATGTCCGGTAACATAAGAGAATATTCTTCCCGTGTTATTCATGTGTTATTTTGTGTTATTCATGTATTATTGTGTGTTATTCATGTGTTATTGTGTTATTATAACACCGAGAATATTCTTAGAACACAATAACACCTGAATAACACACAATAACACCTTAATAACACGGGGAAATATTCATTGGTGTTATCAGACCGATTTTTTTTTTCTGTCACATCCATGTGGCGTAATATCATTGGACTCCACATGTAACTCTTCGTGTAGACTCCTGATACAATATTTTTTGATGTAATGAACGAACAAGAGAGGCACGGCACTGGCATGTCAATAATGTATTTTTTTTTTCTCTAAAGGGGGCATTTAAATAAATAACTCTATTTTATTGTATTTACATAACTATCACTGAACTTCTTTTAATATTTATACCACCATTCATTCTTATTTCACGAAAAATATCACTCTTTTGATTTTTAAAATGTTATACACATTTTACTGCACAATAAATGTAGAGTGTATATAAAAACTAGAATTTAGATGGCAGATATGTAAATAGATAGGCATTGAATGGACTAGAATTTAGATGGCAGATATGTAAATAGATAGGCATTGAATGGTGTTTATGTAAAACTTCCCAAATTTGTGCATCTTGTATTTGGATCGCGTAAATGTTAA